>JAECUM010039321.1:0-26336 GCA_016617855.1 Megalonaias nervosa
GTGTGTGTGTGTGTGTGTGTGTGTGTGTGTGTGTGTGTGTGTGTGTGTACGTACTCCTGTGCAATGTTGCTGAATGTCATTCTGGTGTTTCAATACTTAATAACACTAAATATATCTTATTCCTTGAAGGGCTTTATTCTGCAAGAGGCTTGCTATCATTTGTACTGAAGCAAAGGTGGCGCTCTGGAGTTTCGTATTTTGCATAGGTTAGAATTTTAAAGAAAAAGAATTCCCCGCATTTCCTCTCTGGTTATACTGGCTATTTATAAAATGCATATATCTAAGTATTGTTAAAAAAAAACACCCTTAATTCCATTTAGTTTGGTGTATCATTGATGGTTGTTGTATGGGTTATAGAGTATACAGCTTGTCCTTACTTCAGAAGTGCATCTCTTAAGAAACTGCTAGCTCCGGTTGGTCATTTTCACTTCCTGGACTTCAGAGGTAAATTGTAAAAAAGGAACTTATAACATTTTTTTTTTTTTTACCTTTTGTATTTGGTAATTCATTCATTGCACTTTCAGAAGCTGTTAGTGTTCAGCCTGGCAAAACTGAATTTCTCTATTTTAATAACTGTTAAGATAGTGTACATTAGACTAATTCAGCTGATTTTTTTTTTGCACAAGGGAGCAGTCATTTTAGTTAGCTGTGTGCTTAGGGTGCAAGGGACAGTTTTTATTGTTATATATATTTAATTTAATTGTTTGTATGTTAGTTTTACATTTTTGTTATTCCATTACATGCTATTGTAATGTTACATTGTTTACTGGACTTGACCTTGCCCAGAATTGAGTCCAGTTCTGTTTGACCTGATTGACCTTTTAATTTTGTTTTTATTTCATTGATGTAAACAACTAATAGTAGAAACATTGTATCTAGTTGCTGACCTTGTTCCAAAATCAGTGACAGTTTTGGTAAACAACTTTCTAAAAAATTTTGTATCTTTCTCAGAGTAAGAATCATTAAGTTGAGTCAAGGTTATACCTGGAATACGTGACAAGTATCATGTGTTAATTGGTAACAAACTTCTCTTTTGTCCAGAAGAATGAACTTTTGAGCCTCGTCCGGAAATCTGTTTTGCGTCTTAATTAGTCGTATAACTGATGTTTTGATAAGAAATGTATCAGTCGTACTTTAACATTTGACACGTTAAGTTGTATTATGTTGTTACCATTTTGGGCTGAATTTTATTTTCTTCAAATTATTGAATTCAAGTGATTATTTTCTCTGGAATTACAAAATGCCCTGACAAAATACAAAATGCCCTGACAAAATTCTTGGACAAGGACATTCACCGGAGTTTATACGGAATTCAACACTGGAATAATATTTTCTGGATTCAACAAGAGACTGTTGACACATCAGTATAACGCTGACTATTACCGACGGCATAGCCTTCCATCTTGAATTTCATCGGGATTTGAACTGAGATTCACTTAGAACTTTTCATTGATGGGACTTGTGTTTTTTATTCTTGGATGATTTTCGGATTTAATTCGTAAAACCGTAAGTTCTTTTTTTTCTTCTCATTTTTCACTTTGTATTCTAGGGAAATAAATTATTTGTTAAATTTTAGAAAGCTTGTTGTCTTCACTCTTTTATGTTACTTTTTCTTAAGAGCATAGACTCGTAACATTATGCACAAATTTGATGTTGCATAGACCTGCCTAATATAAAAGTTCATAAAAAATAAAATATATGAGTGAGGTCAAAAAGGTCCATATTTCTGGATAGGTATAATAAAACAAAACATAACAATAACATTCACTTTACCTGACAAGTCAGTGGAAACTCATAGAATAAAAAGTTGATGTACCCCAACCCCAGATTTATACATGCATTTTTCATGTCCGAAGGGCATTTTTTGAGAACATATAATGCTTACAGTGCAAACACAAGCCATTTCCCGAGGTGATAATTTTGAAAAACATTGTGTACTTAAAGCTTGATGCAATTCAAAAGAGTTGTCATCCAGGCAGTTTTTGAGATATTCTACCTGTTTTGAACCAACGTGTCGACTGCTATAAGTGGTTAGCTCTGCTTCCTAATCGACTATTGGTATTTCACTGGCTACATACTGTGCAGTGACTACATGAGGTGTACAAGCCTCACATCAATTTCAAGAACAACACAAACTAGAAAGAACAAATTCACAAATATATCCATATATTTAATTATTACACAATAATAGCTCAAAAGGTCACACCGTAGACTTAAGTTAAGAAATTTGCCAGGTGCTAATTTATGAAACTGTCCCATGCCACCTTAGATCATGTACCATTTCCGCAATAAAAAATCCAAAGAAATTTCAGCCACAGTACATGAAAGTAACAGCCAGGTATACAAAGATTCTCTCCATTGTGCATGTTGCAAATGAAAACAACTTCACCTTACACCCAGCACTCTCAGAAGTTCATAATATCTGTAGAGCGACCCCAAATACAGTTTAATTCAATCGTTCAGAAATCGACATCCTACTGTCATGCTCCCACTAATGCATGAGCGCAGCAGGTTTATTGATATGTTGAATAAATGGGAATGGATATAGACCATCGACCCACCTCTCGCCCACTTTCAACAGCTTACAATATATGCTCAATATAAGGGACATAACTCGAAATATAAATATGAATTTTTGCTGTAGTAGTTACCGGTCCTGACAAACGTGCACTGTCATACACCAAATTATTTTTATGAACTTTTTAATATTTTAAAAATTTAATTTGATTATATAATTCAGCTCAGACAATTTTCTTTTTAAGTCGGATTTTACATTTGTTGCCAGTAGTTGGGGCTGATATATTAGTATTCACACGAATAAATTTTACATTTTCCCTAGGCCTTTGCAACTACACTGAACAATTTCTTCAGAAATGATAATTTAACCACATTTAAAAAATATTACTAGATCAGTGAGATTATGAAGAAAATCATTGGGTACAAAATATTAATTTGAAATTTTTAACATAATATAACTAATAGCACAATACAGACAGCTATTTACTAAAGGAAGATTAGTTTCTTCCATGAAATGACAACAAGTTTAGCCTGTCAGTTTTTGCTTTTAAACTCCTCTATAGAAACGAAAATATAGCATCCAAATTTCCAGTGGAGTGTATGTATAGAATAAATATTATATTTTCTTCTTTAGGTCACTGCTTTTCTTTCTCGTCACTACATTAGGTCGTTATTTTTCTCTCTTGTTCGCAACGTTAGTCGTTGTTTTTCACTCTATTCACTACTTTAGATCGTTGCAATTCATACACATTTTTAACCTTTTGTAAACTGACGATAATTAATTGTATGAAATGGCTGTAATTGGAAATATACTTTTCGATAGTTGTACCACACATAATATAATCATATTTCCACCCCATTATCATTATGGTTGCAAAGACCAATATATATTATAGCAATGACAAGATTAGTACTTAAAATTTTTATATGTGTAATACGGGACATGCGCTTTCTTTTCAGCTTATCGTAAGGGAGCAAAGTACAAGTCATCAGAGACAAGGGCTACTTTGGGCCAAGATGTAGAGCCAAATCAAGGTACTGAGCCATAAAACGATTGTATATCCTATTCATATTATATTTTTATATATATTTGAATACTTTATTATCTGGCTGCGGAATTTTGAATGGAAATAATGTCACACGTGTAATCAAAGCATTTACCTAACGCTTAGGTATATTGGGCATGGCACACTTTTATAATCGACAGGATGAATATTATGATTTGTAAAATAAAAGAAAGGAATAAGTCCAATTCTTAAAGACACAGGGAACCATCAAGATTCCATTTAAATTGTCCTATTGATACACACACTCCATACTTACATACACACAAACATATCATCACACTAGGGTAGGAAGCGTTTATAGACACACCACTATACCCTCTCACGCATTCACAAGAGAAGGGCTAAGGGTTTTTAAGTTTAAGTTTTAATTGTGTCTGAGGGTAGGGGTGGGAGACAAAGACATACACAGACAAAAAGTGTTTCACCAATACGATTAAACAATGTCACTTAACACAACAGCATAAGATCTTGTTCTCAAACTTTGTCTCACGGCAGGTCCGTAGACTACTACCAGTTACTGACACCATTGCGTCCCCACGTACTATCGTCTCTTCGATATCGCTGTATCTATAATGCGTGTGATCGCCATGATGCCTTCAGATACATTGGGTACTCTGGGGTATACAGCTTACCCACCCGAAACGATGGTTGAAGATTCTACGCTTTTCAAATTCAATATTTTGAGAACAGGTAAAGAGAATTAAAATCGCGTTACTTTCAACTAGCGTTCCAACTGTGTAACATTGCGTACCTGTCTGAGTACCATACCTATCCCTGAAAAATAAAAAGATACGAAACGATTTGAGACAACCGAGGGTTTGTTCTAGAATGTTCATATAAGCAAGGAACACAAGAGATTAATATGATGGATATACCCGTAGGGAATAGACCTAATATGACAAGAGTAATGGCAGGTCTGGAAATACAAAATAAGGACTTTACCAAACTCGCGGAGGCTTTGAATAGGAAAGGAGACGATTGATATATCTTAAGACCAAGAGGTAACACACCAATACTTCCATACGGAAATATGGAAATTGGAGGGCAAAGTGTTAAAATAAGGGAACTAGCACCCTTTTTGCGAAAGATAAAACCCCCCAGCTTGACCAATCACAAACAACTTCCGTAGAAAGCGAAAGGAAAAGGAAAAAAGGAGACTTCTATAAGCTGACATAAGACGAGGAGCTAGGAGACATGGAATATGAAATACAAGACATAGACACTCAATCTGAAATTGTACAAATGTAACAAAAAAAAATAAAGAAAAGATCTGAAAGGACAAAACCCTATAGTACCAACTACACGAACCATACAATTCCTTTTTTGACATGCGTATTCGGAATATATGTTCCAGTAGGTATATATAACTATGTAAAAGACGCTAATAAGACTGTCAGTGGTATGTAGCAAAGTGGTCTTATTATCTGGATAGTCTTCTTAGGATTCGGCTTTCGGATGTATGTATGTATGTACGCATGTATGTATGTATGTATGTATGTATGTATGTATCTGTGTGTGTGCATGTATGTATGTATGTATGTATGTATGTATGTATGTATGTATGTATGCATGCATGTATGTATGCATGCATGCATGTATATATGTATGCATGCATGTATACATGTATACATGTATGTATGCATGTATGTATGTATGTATGTATGTATGTATGTATGTATGTATGTATACATTTGTGTATGTATACATGTATGTATGTATGTATGTGTACGGCTGTATGTATGTATGTGTTTGTATGTATGTCTGTATATATGTGTGTATGTATGTATGTATACATGTATGTATGTATGTATGCATGTGTATGGCTGTATGTATGTATGTGTTTGTATGTATGTCTGTATATATGTATGTATGTATGTATGTATGTATCTACGTACGTTCGTATCTGTGTGTATGCATGTATGTATGTATGCATGTATGCATGTATGTATGTATATATGCATGTATGTATGTGTGTGTATATGTACGTATGTATGTATGTATGTATGTATGTATTTATTTCAGGCCATACATGTAACATTAGAGAGATAAAAGATGATCTTTGAAAAAAAAGCGGAAAAAGAATACACGACTGAATGCAAGAAACCAAGATATAGTGATTACAAAGTTACTTGTTTCACTTGATAAAAGTTAGAATTTTACAGATGATGAAAGAATATATAAAGTCAGAAACGACTTTGAAAATACTAGGTATTCACTTTAATGATTTATACAAGAGATGGTTAAATTTCTCAAAACCTGAAGTGTTCATTAAACAGTTCTCGATATAGATCAGGATATTTTGAGCATCTCATTAGACCCATCTGACTTAACGGAACCAAAATAGTTAGTTGAGCAATTCTTTCACTAAATATATAATATCTGGTCCTAACAGGTCAATCAAGGAGAAAATGCCGTCCAAAATAAAAACGAGAGAATGCAATAGAAACGTTGATGCTTATAAACTTCCATCTTTAAGATTCACGCAGTTTTGAATTACATATCATGCTCTGTTTGATAGTTAGCAATGTATTAAGCAGAATTCACATCACCAGTTGGTTCACAATTTTTCAATCGAGATGCTATCTCTTATTATTATTTGTTCTAATATAATCAATTTTTGCGTGTTTTAAATAATACATTTTGTTGATCACGCATTTTGTCAGTTCTGTACCAAATTTATTTTCTTCCTTATGTGTCCTAATGGGATGGAGTTTTGGTCGTTACACATAAAATGTCTCTAACTGGAACACCGTTCAACTCATCCTTAACAAGGTTCAGAAACGTTTTATTTACTTTTTGTGTGTGGGATACTAAATATATTACCCGTTGGATAGTTATTAGTGTCATAGATCTTTATAAGGTCCATCATGTCACAGTTAAAGTTTTCTGTATCAACATAAAAAAACATCAAATCGGTGTTTGACAGTTGTTATGTGAATTTGACTTGCATCTCTTGCTAGTTAGTAAGTTAGTTAGTTTTTAATATAAATTATTTCATTATATGCCTTTCTAATGTAACATTGTATGTTTCTACTTTACCTTGTCAAAAATTAAGTTTTTTTTCTATTTGACATGAATTATTGATCTTTTTTAATTTTATTCTGTAAACAACTAATATATGTAGCTAAAATATTCTCTATGTTGGTATAATATCAGGACCATTATTAATAGTAGTAAATATGTTTATTTGAATCTGGTTCTATGTTATTTGGATTCCCCTATAATATACCCTGCGTACCTGACATAGTCTAGGTTCTTTATTATACTTTTAGTAATAGATATTTAATTCAGTGATTAATTTCTCTGTAACTAAAGAGTGCTCATAAAAATTATATTCTTGGACAGAGACATTCACTGGGATTTATAGTGAATTCAAACCTGGAATTATATTACTGTGTTTCAACAAAAGGCTGTTGGTACAACAACACAATACAGGCCACACCAGGCATATCAACACGATCAATGTTGGAGTTAATTTGGATTTCCACTAATTTTTTTTCAGAACGTTTATTATTAGGACTTGTGTCTGTAATTCTCTGATTATTTTGGGATTTAATTCGCAATACTGTAAGTTCTGCTTTTATTTTCACTTTATACTCTAGGGAAAAAGTATTTGTTGAAGTTTACATGCCTAGTTGTTTTTCAATCTTTTCTGTTACTTATTTTAAAAGCATGGACTCTTAACACATTAATAGTCTCATTCTATCATCTTTAAAATTTCCGGGACTTTTTTTTTTATTTGTTGGATATCACATATGTTATCCATTGGCAAGTCACTAGTGTCACAGAACTTGATATCATGTTTCAAGTTTTCTGTCTCAATGTAGATAAACACTAAACAAGTAGTTGATATTCATAGTCTCATTCTATCGTTGTATCTGTTGTTCTGCTCCCATTAAAATTCATATATCAACTATTTCATACAAACGTAACGCTGTAAATCGACCCTAAATTGATTGGTTTGATTTTCTTCGTTTTCAAACCAACCAGTACTAAATCATCGCCAATAGTTGTCCTACTGCCAAATGCTAAATCTTTATGAAATTTGAAGAAAAAAAGTTTTCATCGGTGCATATCTTTTTGAGATAGTTGTTTAATTTTTATGGAATTCACTGTTATTCATCATTTTAAGAATTTCACAAGTTGTTAAGAGCATTATGTCTCAGACTTATATTTAGTTAAATGAAGGATTATAACCCAGGTTAATGTTAAAATAAAATACCAGGTATACTTATACTTCATTCTGTACATTTGCAAATCTTTATGATCTTGTCTGTAAGTCTGATCAATTATTTTGGCATTGAATAACTTTCTCTGGTACGAAATGGTTGTCCTTTGTCGTTCAAGCCTATTAAATATCTAAATCCACTTCAAAAGTGCAATCGGCATCGTACTCATTACCATGTGGTGTTAAGCTAATTTCACCTCATATTCCATTCTCACTCATCATGAACACATCAGAATCTAGTAGACAGTTAAGTTGCACCGCGCTCTCATTGCGTGATGACCTAAATCGAGAGTACATTAATATGCTGGACGGTTAATTTTTAATTTTGATTCATACATACATAAACTCCTCATAATTCTCAAATATCATCAACTTATGATTCACGATGTCATCAACGTATCATAGTCATGTAGACAACCGAGTGTGTTTGGGTTTAAATGTTCATGATAACATATTCATAATGTTAATCGTTTCAGATATATTCGAGCTGCCTAGAGACGAGTCAGGACTTATCTCTAAATTTTTCTCTCAAGTTCCATTAAGTTTTTACAAAATATATATGAACTCACAAAGATAAATGTATTTTCTGAGATATTTACATTGCATATTTCTAAACGGTTGAAATGTCTCTGTAAATGTTTCATCATCTCAATTTTTTGTTCTATAGATTGTCACATAAGTCTACGTTCTCTGCCAAAGTTATTTACACTTTTTAGCCAGTTTTTCTATACATTGTCCCATGAATCTATGACTCTTATGTTTTCTATTAAATGAAATAAATTCGTCATTTGCCCCATGGATCTAAAGGTTTCTATAAAAATGTCATAAATGCCATTGTCACGGAATTGTATAAATCTCTCTATTTATTTAATACATGTACTCGGATTTTGTTTTTTTGTGTACAACGATACCCGAGGGTGATATTTGTATATTGTACATTATTTCCAAACAGTGAGTTCGGTTCATCCTATGCTGCACGTGCGAAGTGCTTTCGATAGGAAAAACCGAATTTCATAGACGATATAGGATACATCGTCTGTGTATAAATGCCTCACCCTAAAGTGATATATTCACATTACGGAATGTTTTGTCACTAAGCAGTCTATTTAGGGACTTGCATATCTTCAGCTCTAGAGGTATGTAATTTATTAATTTCTTATGTACATTATTCTTTTTTGTATATTGTAAGTTTGTTATTGTACTACTACGTTCATTTTTGTATGTTTTCAATGTAGCGTTGGCTTGCCTAGTATAACGCAAATATTTTTCTATTCTTGTTTGTGACTTAGCAAGAGATCTTATATTAGCAATATAAAGTTGCATTTTATTAAGTAACGTTTAGTACCATAGGAATCTCATCGGACACAGGGTCACTTTTGAACCTGTTTATTCTGTAATATTGTTCCGATAATGTTCCGATAATGTAATTTACATAACGTACCGTATATAATGTCATTACGTTTTTATCTTATATGCCTCTATCATGAATAGCACGGTATTAGTTGTATTTTCAGCTGACCAGGGTGACTAGAGTGAACATAGCAGCTGTAGAGCTGACTAGAGTGACCAGGGTGTAGAGCTGACCAGACTGATCAGAGGGATCGTCGTCGACGTGGTACCAGCTACAGAGCTAACCACAGAAGGACTTGAAAGGTGGTCGGTGACTGCCTGTAATGATACTTACTTGATTGACCAGTGTGACTGGCAGCCAAGTGTAATTTTGACGGAGTGTTTCTGTTACTCCATGTATGTAATCTTTTAGCCGTGGGCTAATTTTTAGGGTTTTGTTACACCCATTGTTTTGGGAGTGTTTAAGATATTTTTGTATAATATCTCTCCAAGTCAATTCACCACATTTTACTATTTGAGTAAAACAATATCTATTTTTCACTAGTTCAGTGAATACTTCAGTTTTTTACTATTTGAGTAAAACACCCATTATTTTCATTGTGTGAAATTGCAGTGATTTGTTCACCTTGTCCTTGTACTATGTAAAGTCATTCATTTGTATTTATATTTCGTGCGTAATTATGTTAATTTGTCCAATATTTGGACCCATACATACACGTATCAATCAGACTTAACAGAGCACTATTGTTTCCTTATTCTTGTATGATTTTGTGTGTGTGTGTGTGTTTCAGACGCTCTTGACAAGACAGTGAGATTAAGTAGCCATTTAACATTACTTTATTTTTTTGGTGCACATTTTCACGTTTTCGTTGCCTTCCGAGAAGGAAAATACGGTTTGTTAAAATTATAGTAATTACACCTTTTGGTATATTATACTGCACTTTAGGTTGGTCGTTATTAGATGTTTTGAAATGTCATCAATGAAAGAACTTGCGGAACTGGGGAAACAGTTTGGCTAGGAGGGGGAATCTCTTAGAACTTTTGTTCGTGAAGAACAGACTAGGGAAAGGGACCAGAGGGAAATAGAAAGGGAAGCCAAGCGGGAGTTAATAGAATTAGAAAAGATGGCCGAAAGAGAGAAACTGGAAATAGAAAGGGAAGCCGCAGAAAGAAAAATGGCTTTTAAGAGGTGAAAGATAGAATTGGAGAAGGGTAAGATAGTTAGAAAAGCAGGCCCAGAAGGAGAAGATAGAAATGGAAAAGCAGGCCGAAAAAAGGATAGAATGGGAAAAGCATGCAGAAAGGGAAAAGGTACAACTACTAACAGAAGTAGATGATAGGAAATTTGAAAGGGGGAAAAACAAGTGAGGTTAGAAGCTTTTGGAGACAGAGGTCCAAAATTGCCCCCGTTTGAAGACGACAAAGATAAACATGTTTAGTTATCTAAACAGGTTTGAAAGGTACTCAATTGTACAAAAATGGAAAAAAGATGATTGGTCGCTCCATCTTAGCGCATTGCTTAAAGGTAAAGCATTATATGTGTATTCTCGTTTATTCGCGGCCGATTCAGTTTAAGTATAGCAAACCCGAGAGAGGCGAGACATTCACCCATTTCGTCAGTAGGATGTCCAATTACTTGCAGCGATGGTGGAATGTGTGAAGACATTCGAAGGTCTTATCGATTTCTTGCTTCGGGACCAGCTATGAACAACTTGTGGCAAGGAGTTATTTATTCTTGAGGGAAAGGTCCTTTACGAATATGTTGACATGGCCACACAGGCGGACTTATTTGTTGAAGCTCGGGGAGGTTCTCAGAATGTCATCTCGCGAGACGGAAGGAAAAGGTGGGAATCAGGCTAAGGACCAAAAACCCAAGGAACCTGATAAACCTGGTAGAGATAACCAGGGAAAGCATAAGGACAACCAATGTTTCACTTTCAAGGAGTGGGGTCACATTTCCCCCAATTGTCCTAAACGGAAGGGATCAGTCCAGAAAATCGTGGTGGCCACTGAAGGTAGACGGTGGGTTGATGAAAGTGTTTCCCAGCGGGTTAACAGGGAGGCAGTGTACGAGCTGGCGGTGCGTGCAAGGATCGGTAGTGACACTATCCAATCGATCGGCACGTGTTTTTCCCGAGGCAAAAAGTACCAACGGCCAATGGTACTGTCAATGGACAGCTAGTGACCATTTTACGAGACACAGGGTGCATTAGTGTAGTCGTAAAACGGAGCCTCGTCCGCGATGACCAATTGTTGGGATTTTAAAGTCGCCTTGTATGCTACTGGACCAAACACTAGACCACGTTCCGGTAGCAAGGACAGATAATGAAACACCTTTTCTGACCGGACCCGTTGAAGCGTTGTGCATAGCCTATCCGATCTATGAACTTGCGATTGGCAATGTACAGGGATCTAGACACCCATGTCTGACTTCCGATTCCCGATCATCCAAGCGGTGCAAACCAGAGCTCATGTAAGGGAGGATAACAAACTTCTACGTAAATTGAAAGTACTGGAATCCATTACTGATATCTCCCGCGAAGAATTTCTGAGCGAGCAAGAATAGACGAGTCTTTAAAAGCGACCGCGGAGAAAATGTTGTTGGGTACTGTGAGGAAGTGTAAAAACGGGGGGTCCTCTAGATTTATTCATCGTAGGGGTTTAATGTACTACACCTGATGATAGGAAGTTCTTACAACTAGTTGTTCCCCCCACAAATTCGGGTCGCATGTACTCAAGGTGGCGCACGAGTCTGGTTCGGCAGGCCATTAGAGTATGAATAAAACCACGTAAGGTGTTGGGAGAATTCTATTGGCCCGGTATCAATAGCGATGTAGCACGGTTTTGTCGTGCGTGCAAGGTTTGTCAGAGGACGGTCCTAAAGGAACTGGACTACATCATTGGCATGCAAGGTAGGTCCAATATGCAGAAACTCTGCTTAGAAAGACCTAGTCAGACAATTGTTAAAAGGGTCTTGAATGTAGTATTGTAGCGATGATAGACGATAGACCTTGTGACGAATCGGAATTGTCTCCAGTATCGAATTGCCTCTTGAATACCCCATTGACGTAGGGAAAGAAGGTATGAACCAGATCAATGTATGCCCGGATTTATCCGAGGGTCAGCGTGCGCAGATCTGGGAAGTTTTGTCCAAATACCTGAACGTGTCTACGGACAAACAAGGCCGTACTGGATTGATTCAACACGAGATCAATTTGAATGCCTCAGAGCCGATCAGAATTAAAGGATATAAAATGCCCTTTAATGCAAGGGAGACCACCAACGAAGTGGGGGAAAAATGTTAGCCCAGGAAGTGATCGAACCTTCCAGTTCCCCGTTCTCTTCCCCCGTTGTGTTAGTGAGAAAGAAAGACGGGACAAACCGCGTTTGTGAAGTGTTTTGTAACTCTCTCAGCTACACAATTTCTCCTTGATATTCTCATCGGTTTGAGATCATCAGCACTAGGTTTATCATTTAGCGGCTACATACCATAAACAACTGCAGTCAGTCACAGGATACGCTCGTTCATAATATGGTTCGTCAACACCAGTAAACGCTCCTGGTTTGGAATTTTTATTTAACGTGACGATGCTACTTCCAGTGTGTAGTTGAACAGGGTCACATTTGTCATGGATAATCCAAGTGCGTCTGTCTGCGCAATAAATTTTATTAGAATAAAATATGTTTGATCGTCGAGAGTTAATATTTCTTCCTGCGCGCGAATCATTCATTGTATCATCGATGCGTGCAATAATTCTGAATGTTGACCACACATGAGCCGCGGCATTGTCGCGAAATTCCTTTTTAGCTTCACGGATACGATCAGTTATATCCTTATTTGTTAAAGCGAGATTTTGCATTGAAAAACTAAATTTAGATTCCGGCAATTTGTGAAGATCAAATCTGGCTTTAGAGGGTTTAATTGTGGATAATCTCGCAAATTCCTCCATATAATTAAGTCAAATATATATTTAATTAGACTTTAATTTTATCTAAAATGATTGAAGAAAAGAATAAATGCAAGTGGCTCATGATAGGTTTTTCACTTACTTGTAACAGGGCATGCGTAAATGAATTGTGCTTGTCACATGCAAAGAGTTCGTAGAGGGAGTCTACAACCAAAACCGTGTTTACGGTGTGGTGTTGGGGTTAGAGGAGAAATTCAGTTGCATGTGCAATGTGGTGGTAATAGAGCTAAAACGATATTATGAAGGAAAAAATAACGCCAACGGAGTCGAATCTCCCATAAAAACGCCGAAGATTATCTCGCCAGATTTTCAAATAATAATTTAAACAAATAATATTATTATATTAATGGAGCAAAATGAATTCGTGAAACATCCCATCATTGAAAATTAAGAAGGATCTCGAGATGGTGTAAACAGGAACAGCAGACGGAAAAAAACAACCCAGTCGGGAATGTTAATAATGGGTATCTTAGATTAAATACCAGCGGGAATAAAATGTATTACTCACATAGATTCGTGTACGAATGTTTTTATGGATTAATCGAAGAAGGATTTGTTATTGAAAATATTGATTCAGATCCAAAAAATAGTTCTTATGTAATTTACGAGGTTATTACAGAGTCAGAATTCTGCTTGTGGAAGTTTTGGGAGATGTAAAAAATTTGCAAGGAGAATTATTAAGTCTCTGAATATGGAGACAGGCGAAGAAATGATATTTCCTTCAATAAGTGCAGCTGGAAAATATTTTGATATTGTCCTACCTTCTGTACAACGTGTCGCAGATAATATAACCAAATCTGCGTTTTCAAATAAATTCGAACAAAAAATAACATTTTACTATCTCCCTATTGTATTAGGTGATTAAGAGATAACTCTGTCCTCTCCGCTAGAGTAATTAAGCAGTTGTCCAGCTTGTTACTGAGTAATATTACATGACAGTCCCGATTTATATTTTTTGTGTCGTATTCAGTAAATTGTCTGTAGTCAGTGGATCAGTATAATTTGTAACAGAGAAAGATATTTACATCTTTTAACTCTCCTGATAATTCAGACCGTTCACAAGTTTGATGCACATTATTTTGCGTGCAAATTTTAAGTAAGTTATTTTTAGATCTTCAGTATATATAATAGACATGTATATACATTCAATACGCAGCTCAGTAAGTCACGCGACATCTGCTTACAAACGACATCCGGCAGATTTATTTTAGAAATTAAAATAAAAATAAATCCACACTGCAGTTCTGATCGCATAGGTAACTTCATAATAATTTCTGAGACATAATATCTGTAAGGAGATCCGGTAGTGCAGTGTTAGTGTCTAATTCTCGTACTCAAGGTCTTGAGTTTTATTCACGTGACTGGTATATTGTTGATGGAGAGCGAATTTCGCCAAATTTTCTTAATATAGTGGGGGTCCTGGTTCAGTGGTTTCGCTCGAACTTCAACAGAAACAAATACATACTCCCTCCATGTCACCACGTGTTGGGTGCACTTTTGCACTCCCCGGGGTTAGTTATGGGGGAGGATGTGCAGAAATCTGTTGAACGTAGAGAAGGCCCCCGTTTATGTGTATGTGCTGTCCATAGAATTTAAGTTAGTTAAGATTATGTGTTGTGCCGTCCAAAAATAAACAATAGGGTGATGTGAGCTTTTAACTTCACTGAAGGGTAACCCCACATAAGGACATTCAGAAAGAATATCGGCAGAAGAGAAAGCCTCATAGGGTGCCTGTGGGCCATAAGAAAAGCCTTTACAAAAACTAGGGTCATCAATGGAAGGACCCAAAGAAAGGACCTCATGGTAAAGGCTTTACTGGCAATGAAGGGACCCCATGGAATGGTGACCGATCATCATTGCTACTGTTTATTTTTATTCTGATTCTGATTTTTATTTTTATGTTCAGAAATGTTTTATTCTGATTCAGAAATATATTTATTTTTATATTATTTTTATTCTAATTTAGAAATATTTTTATTTTTATATTCAGAAATATTCTTTATTCTGATTCAGAAATCATTTTACTTTATATTCAGTATATTTTATCATTTTTATTCTGATTCAAAATATTTTCATTTATTTGTTTATATTCAGAAATATTTTTATTCTGATTCAGAAATATCATTTTTTACATTCAGAAATATTTTATTTTTTACATTCAGAAATATTTTTTTATATTCAGAAATATTTTTATTTTTATTCTGATTCAAAATATTTTTATTTTTATTCTGATTCAGAAATGTATTTTATTTTTTATATTCAGAAATATTTTATTTTTATTTTTTATATTGAGAAATATTTTATTATTATATTTAGAAATATTTATTTTTTATATTCAGAAATATTCAGAAATATTTTATTATATTCAGAAATATTTTTGTTTTTATTTAAATATTTATTATACAATGACTGGTGAAAATATTAATGCTATTTCTGCGATTGTAATATTACAACATGACGGTATAAAATATCTGAACTTAATCCTCAGAAAATTATTTGATTTTGAATCGTTACAACAACGAAAATTTGAAAATAAATACACCTTACCAGTTGATTAAAGATTCATAAAGTTGATTCAGTAAGCAATGTTACGATCCTTGGCAATAGTTAAAAATGCAGGTGAAACAATTTGTTCCCATCGCACACACAATCGAAAAATTAGTTCAGAATCGTTTTACGAATATGAAACAAAAAAGATTGTGAATGCTCGTATAAGACAGTTGAGGGAGATTATGTCTGCGTGTGAAGTCGGTGATGATTGTGAAAGTGAAAGCAATATCACCAGTGACTGTAGTGACAACGAAACTAACGCGTCACCGTGACTGTGGTAACAGCTGAACAAAATAAGTGACTTTGCCGAAGTCAAGAGGGGGTAATTCATTTCTGACTATAGTAAAAAACCTTTTTTACTCTGAATATTAATTCTGATTATAATGATTATTCTGATACTTATTTTTATTCTGATAATCATATTTATATTTATTCTGATAATATTTATTTTTATTTTGATATAATATTTACTCAGAATCGGATTTTTAATTCTGATAATCATATTTATTTTTATTCTGATAATATTTATTCAAAATCGGATTAAGTCTGATTATAATATTTATTCTGATATTTTTTATTCTGAATCAGATTATATTTTATTCTGAATCAGATTATAATATTTTATTCTGAATCAGATTATAATTGTTCTGAATCAGATTATATATATTCAGATAATGTTTTGTGTTTCCTTGTGTTCTATGAGCGTACATACAGATTAATATTTAATGATTCTTCTCTCAAATCCAACAGGTGTCCAGTTTGGTCAGTAAGTTTGAAATGTATCCTTGATAATAGCGGATTACGCACACTCAGATAAACAGGATTTATCGGCTCAGATACAATCAAATATCCTGATGGGACTTGAGGCGTAAATGGATATAAAATGTATCCCTGCTGGGCCTGATTGGATTTTTGTAAATCTACTTGACAGCTGCCATCAATGACTTCACATACTAGATTAACTGCGATCGTCGATGTAATATTTACAATGCCCGGCGAGACGTGGTGGAATTCCGAGTACGGATTGTTATTATGCCTGAGTATACCTGGCACAGGACTTATACTTCTCCATGATTCAAGTATTTCTGGAAAGATAGTATTTATACTTCTTGTTAAATTTAACTCGGAAATTTTACGATCTGGTAAAATTATATTTTGTATCAACTAAACAAATTGCTTTTCCATAATATTTCACATACAGATCTCGTAATTCAGCATCGGTTTATATATTTTTAATAATAATTTTGTTAACATATATTAATCTGAATTGACCTGGTTCAAATATTGAATCATTTTAATAAACTGTTGTTTTATATCATCGTTGTAATGTTGTACTAAGGATTTAGACAAATTATATAAATTCTCAATTATTTGATTATACTCAGGTTTGATTGCGTCGGCGAAGAATTTAATAAATTCCACATTGACAATTTTATCATGATCTTTAAGTTTAAATAAATAAATACCTAAATCATGATTCTTTTTATTTTTACTGATAAAATAATTTCTATCAAGATGATACCATGCACGACTTTTCTGATATTCTGGAAGCTTTATAAATAGTCGTGTTGTTGTGAGGAATTCATCTTTGGTGGGTTCTGGAGGTCCTTGATAAACCGGTGGATTTCTGGCCAACCCAGCACAGTTCTGATCGATGATTGATATATATATATATATATATATCTATCGACGGTGTAGTCGGTAGAATTATTTCAGTAGCGGCTGATAATGTTGGTTTGTAGACAGTAATGGCTTGTAAACAGTAATGGCTATCTTGGATTCGTTTCCTGTAATAGATTTAATTCTGCGCTGGAATTCATCGTTGATCTGTTCAATCTGATAACTGCCTGTAGGTATACTCACAACTTGCCAGTCTGGAGTTCCATCGTCGCGGTTTTTATACGAGAATACTAATGAAATTATTTGCTGGTAATTCACCGAATGATTTCGACCTGATATTTGGACAACTATAATAAACTCGTAATTGTGCTAGCGCTATTTCTTTGGCTGGAATCGCATTTGGAAAAACCACGCTGAACTCAGGGTTGGTTGAACTCGCTGATATCATTGTGGTTTTTGGCGGTCCTGTATTAGTGACGATCTGTTGTAGTAATTCCGATGACGACATTATTATTAAACCTCTCATTTCAAATCAGGATTTTTGTTCTGGTTCTCCATCTACTAATGCCTCGTTGTAAATTATTTCTGTGAACTCGTTATCTGACATTATTCCATCACTGAGATAAGACGAAATCAACGATGATAGAGTATGCTAACATCGCCGCGTGCAGTTTTATTGTGTACTCACATAATTTTGCGTTTGTGCACGTAGATATTTTTTGCGATGATATTAAGAATACCAGCAATTGTTGTTGCAGCTGAACACAAATTGTTGCAACTGCTGGCGACGTCATCGTTACGCAGACAGTAATACACCAGTTCCAGCAATAAGCGCGGACTCCGAATACACAACTGCGTCAACGACAATTACACGTCTGCGGTATTTATTTACTTCAACTGTGTACTCGTCAACGATGTTTTTCAGTTTGGTTTGCCACTTACATACTTGATTGTATATGTGTTGGTTAGCATCGATCATGATTATATTAAGTAGGTGGTAGTTTAGCGACTAATTCAAGACACCAATAATACAACAATTGTAATTTTTTTCTTAGGGTTCCACCACAATGTTTCCTCGGTGTTTTGCTCCAGTACTATTAACATAGATCCAGAAGACCCAATTAGTGGATAACTCCGTGAAATTGTGGTACATACTGTAAATGTTGTAGCTCCGAGTACTGAGAACCTATATATACCGGTAACCTTAGCGTGATGTTTGATGGATTTATTGAATGGTGTCCATAATGCTGATCCAGACGCAGCTGTAAATACTACACCGTAGGTAATCTTTCTTACGTCAAAGTGTTTAACGTCAATAACCGCTGGACTTGCAAAAAAATTCATTAATGGCTCTATTTACGTTTCTACGAAAATTTTAAAATGTGTTTACGTGACTATTATATTCAGATCTAATCGAGGCCATTCCATCATTGATTGTCGACAACGAAGTCATCGCTGGGACGTTGCTATCATCGACGTACTTGTTTGTTGCAGCGTCGAAATTTGCTGATGGTTCTCCAAGAGCAGTAATTTTATTGTTGTTTATATTAAGATAGCCAGTCATTGTATCACCTGCGGTAGTTAACGTTCATCAATCTTATTTCTGATAGTGGCGTCGTTCTTGTCTACTTTCTTTTGTTGCAGCGTCATTATCTGCGGACGGTTCTTTTACATTAATAATTGCTCTGTTATTCATGTTGAGATCGCCAGTCATTGAATCGCTTGTTTTTCTTACTCGTTCACTTATGCTATCTTGTATCGACGATGGAGTAACAGTACTGGAATAATTTTGCCATCTTTGTTGTATACAGCTGTGATATCTTCATTTACTCCTTGAACTTTAACAACAACATCGTTAATTGAAATATTACTCTTCATTAAGTTTCCTTCACGGTTCTGAAATACAAGTTCGTCTGGTTCAATATTTGCAAGATTTAAGAGGTCAGATAATTCATCATTTATCTGTTTCGTTACTTGCTTGAATAAATCTTCACCGATTGTTTGTTGTTTGCGCTGTGATGATCTTCCGTAAATATCTACCATTACATTTTATTACCTGTTTAAAACGTTGGTGGACTGTATCATCTGGTGGTATACTCTTGCACGACTTTATGAGGTGGTTTTCCTGGCGGTGCCAGGGACACAGCGTCAAGTACAGCGAGTACTTCATGACCGCATATTGTCGGATTGGTTATTGTCTGTGTTGGTGATGTTGAATACCATACTGGTGTATTGAGATCATTAACGTATTCGATAAATTCTATCGGCGGAGCTAACCCGTACGAATCGAAATAAATAATTCCACGTGGATCAATCGCGTATGCAACCCAATGAGTACCAAGGTGTGAACTTCCATTGAGATTAATGATACCAGTTTCAAATCGTGTTTGGTTTTTGCGAGAATTGATCACGCATAAAACACCTCTGAAGATTTTAATGTTTAATCACGTAGCAGCATCACGTAAATCAAAACTGGACATAGGAAGAATCAACGAACTGTCCCGGGAAGTCTTAAGCCCTTTCCGAACCACGGAGGAATTACTGGAAGTCTTAATCCTTTTCCCTTTATTGATTCCTTGTCATGTTACTTTCTTTAGTGCCATCCCAGCAGTAGTTCCAACTGCACCTAGTGCAGCACCTTTTACAACAGCTGGGGCCTCAGCGGCTGTCAACGCTGGTATAGCTGCAAGAAGTGAAGATATACCACCCGTCTTAGCGATGTCGCTAATGGCACCCGCAGAAAGATTAAGTCGTATGCCGGTCTTTGATTGTTTGGCTTCATTGAAGTGCCTGAGTTGACGTTCTGACAATAATAGTTTTTTTGGGCCACCTTGGATTTATTCTTGCTTTAGTGATACTTTTATTCCACATTTTTCTTTTGATACTGTTTGCAATTTTTTAATCTGACCAGGAGTCAGAGTAATATTAACATGATGATATGACATTTATAATATCATCCTGATTTTTAAATCAGGGATTTAATTTCATATTACGGGGGGCATCAACGACTTTCATGCGACCACCAGCACCTTCAAGTAGCTTTGTTTTATCGCTGAGTATAACGGAGATTGCTCTGTAATTGGTAATAACTCCTCGCGCCACACGAGCTCGAAAGTGTATATCAACAACAGATTGCCTAGATAAATCTAAATGTTTCAGAGAAAAATAATAGATCGGATACAGCGTTGTAAAATCCCGCTGAGATATTTGTAAACCAGTATCAACATTTTGTTTACACCCCATTGATGTCATCAAACGATGATACGCAAGTGCAACATGATTATTTCCAAAGTTCAATAATATATCCTCGGATGGTTCTTGATGCCCATTTATTCTCAATGAAACTTCAGTAAAACCAAGTTTATCAAATATCATTATACTGCGTATTGTGAGTTTACTCGTGCAACATCATGGAGCGCAAGAAATAAATGTCGCGATGCAGAGACACCTCGCTGTGATGCTATCTGCCATGTGAATAAACCGTTAATGTTGCTTTGTATAGCATATGTGGTCATCGTTAACCATGATAATGTTGATTTACCACCGCTATCCATAAAAAGCAAACATTGTTCTTTGATTAGCGATGGAGTCATTGTTGGCATCCACAAAAAAGTTGTATCAGCGCTACTTTTCCATGAAGTGCTACGGTTGCAGCTGCGTTAATTCCTTTAGCGTGCCATATTGCATCATCGTCGGTATTTTTTCTCACAAGAATGATTGTGTGTTTTGCCCGCAAAATGACCTTTCTAACATTTCTACAAAATCCAAAGATGTATGACAGTGGAATTACAAATGAAAATATGCAAGAAGAAAGTCATATGGGATAGAAGACTTTAGCATAGCTCTGTAATTAACAAGATTTCTAGTATCATACTACGCAGAACACAGTCCACAAGGTCCTCGACCACGAGAAGTGCTGCGTGAGTACGTACATGGTGAATGTTTAACATAATTGAAGTTTCAAATCTACCTGCACTTGTAGACCGATCAGTCTTCGCATACAGTCTTAATGTTAAGTCTCCGTATTATCTGCCACTGGGGTGAGCTGAATCTTGTATAAGGATTTTTAAATTGTGCTTTTCGTGTGTCATTCAGATTCTCAAAGGAAAAACAGACTTAATCAAAAAATGTAGAAGTGTGGGATGCCAATTATTGTCTCAAAGAGAAATTGTACATTTCAAGCCCTTATACAAGAGTCACCTAATCGATACGCGCTTATGTAATGCTGCTCAAATTATTTTATGTTGGAAGTGCTAGCAAATATTTGAGATGCCTTACAAGTATAATTACAAGATATGTAAGGCATTAAACGTGACCATGTATAAATATGCATATAATAAGACATGGAAAACCAATTCAAAATGGCGTAACTTTCATACAGGCTTATTAACGGGAGTGTGCGCGCACACTCTTAACTAAAAGTATCATCTTTTTTACTTACTTGTTAAGTCTACTCCGTGGGCTAATCAATTATTCTTTCAATCAGGATAGTGCCCCTTCGACTCATACTCAAAGATGACAAGGATATAAAACCTTTTACACGAAGGATGTCCTGGCGATTTTCGTTCAGAGTAAACAGCTAAATAAGGGGAACTCTGTGGGTACCGGGTGACAAGGTTATACACCTTTACATGAAGGATGTCCTGTCGAATATCGGGTATGAAAAATATACACAGTGTGCAACGATTGTATCAATATTTTGTACTAAATAAACCACTTCTAAGAGGATTTTGATTTCAACGCTTCTTGGACAGCATGTAGTTAGGGACCTGCTCGAAAAAGTAGCACAAGTTTGCGAAAACAATCGTCAAGCCTATTTCGAGAAAATCTTGGCTAGATTGACGGGTACGGGTACAGGAGGAAGATTATGTATGACGTATACAGTTGATCCAGTTTAATGAGTTTTGACAAGGACCCTTTTCTCACATTTTATTCTAGGGGACAGAGACCACGAACAAAGGAAGTGTTGACAATTTTAGTTCAGAGGAAATAGCAAACGATGGGTCACCCTATGGGTACCGGGTATGAAAAAACACAATCTGCATCGATTGTGTTAATAGTCTGTACTCATTGATACGGGATTGTGAATTCAACGCCTCATGGTCAGTATCTAGTCAGGGATCTGTTCTAACAGTATAAATATTGTTGAAAATATCTCTCGAAATTCATGGCTAGATAAAGGTCAGATATAACACATGCCGCAAGAAGATTGTATCGGACGTATTCAGCTGGTCCAGCACGTCCCATCTTGAAAGAGATTTAACACGAACTCTTCTTTGACATTTTATTTCTAAGAATAAGGAATAAGGAATAAGTAGCCAGCTTGATGCCAATCGGGCCAGGATCGTACTTGTTGATCTTATCCGGTTTTTATGTTGGGTGGTGTTGACAGCAATAATGTAAAATAATCTTCAGTCCGGTGAATCAATAATAATATGAGACATCAAAGATGACAAGATTATAAAACACTTTACATATACGATGCCGATGTTATTGGTCGCCTAGATGAAACTCAGTTCGAAGGACTTTACATCTTTCCGGTCGGGTTCTTAAACGTGTTTAGTGTTTGTGTTTAAGATTAGATTTATCATTAACGTAAGTAAAGGATTCTGACCACAGTGGTGAGGTTGAATAATGTGCTGACAATTACTTGGATCAGTTAATAATTGATGCAAAGTAATAAAATTGACAGCTTAAAATTATGGTATTTGAAAGACTTTCACGTTCACTCAAATACAATCTTGTTAAATAGCAATTGGGACCACCCTGATGTTCTAGTGCCAATTCGAAGCCAGCTTAGAATCATTGCATTAGAAATTGAAAACGCTCAATTGTTGACTGAACCACCAAACATGAAAACACTAAGGGATTGTTTCCACAACAACAAAGTCAAAGTCACCACTGAATCCACCCTGGTTCCAGTTTATCATGTTCCACCATCATCAGCTCAAATGAAACAAAGATCTCGATTGTTACCAACAAGAATTCACTTGTTTGGGTAACATTTCTTATGCGAGGTTGAAGTCGATAGTTTCAGACATTATGCAATGGAAAATCGGCACGGTTTTAAATGAATAGGATTGTTAAGACTCTATGGTCATTAACTAAGTAGCATAAAGAAGCAGAACGAACAAGTTTTGTATAACTTAAATAATTTAAATATCAAAGTTATAAAATGAAAATGTAAGAAAAACGTACAGTATTATAGATCGAATCGAAAATAATTCAAAAAAGTTGCATTAAAGTCCAAAAGAATCGAATGTTCCAAATGAAATTCAGATCCTTAAATGCACTGATCTGCAAATAGTCATGATGTATCAAAGTGGCATTGACCATAACTTCTTTGAACAGTTCACAATATTCCTCGAATAATATTTTGGTTCAATGAGCACATTGTAGTTATAATGAATATTCTCAACAAATGTTTCCTCTGAAATAATATCTAAACACGGCATTAAATACGTCTGATGACTGATGTAACAACAAGAACATAAGAAACAAGCCTGAAAAAAAGTTGTCCAGCTCCATGTACTTATAAGAGATGCGAACGCATTTTCGCTCCTACTAGTTACGTGACTCTTTGCAAATATCCCACATCAAATAAAGAATCAAACCTGACCTAAGATATTCAATGGGAAATAATTTAATTCTTTTTAGAACCCGAATGACCCCACCAGCCAATGAGAAATTACCCCAAAGTTGTCAACTGGTTTAATTTTTTTACTATTATTGCTAATGATAGTAAACCCCTACTTCAATTTTACGCAATCTAAACAATTAATATCTTAAATTAGAGTTTTATACCCTTGTACGAAAGTTAACAATCAAACATCTTGTATAGATGATCATTACAATTTACAGTTATGGACAAAAATACACACAGTACAGATACAGTCATGTACCAAGAGTTGCACAAATATATCCATATACGAAACAGGTTGTTAAGCCCCCAGAACACACAATCGCCAGAAATTTAATTTTTCCCCAAATATATATTTTATATGATTGTACGATTGTTGTGTTGTCCCAGTCAAACTATTAGTTACTGGCTAGAAGTGCATGTGTTGGACATGATCAAGGTCGGCCTGTTGAGCAATTATATTATTCGATAACTTTATCAATAAATGAACTATGTTAGACCCTCAATGGTATCGACGTGAGAAAATAGTTGAAGGGAACCCCCGTAAAATGAAGTTACCAATAGAACCCCGTGGACTTTGGAAAGGAGACGTGTGTGTATGTGGTTGTTGATGCGATTTGCGGGTTTGCACTGGCAGCAACTGTTGGTCTGGGTGTGGCAGGAATCATGACTGATTTTGATCAATAGCCTCCATTTCCCCATGACGTTTTCTTTTGTATGGTCTCAAATTGATCATTTTCGCATATGATAATCAGTTGGTTGCACATACACATGTAGCTTTTTACCAATATGTGCAAATGTCATGGGGACATATATCCATGACCTATATGAATATCAAAAGTCTATAAAGTTTAAATATGCTATTATCACACTAGAGTTGTGCATTTGTACATGTATGTGTATTTGTGTAAACGGGACTGTCCAGATTTAAATAGGTAGAGTAGCAAACCCATTTTATGTTTGATATCTCCAAGTTCTGCTGTCTGTACAAAACATGCATACCACTTCACCTTTTTCCTATTTGGACTAAGTCCAAATAAATACTCTGATGAAATGTCAACTGCCAAACCATCCTGAGCAAACCATATACATTGTAAAAGTTTACTCTAGCACAGAAAATAGATAAAATGGATACAATTGTAGCAAAGTTAAGTGAATGTCAAGATTATCTATCATCAGACTATGTAAAGGGAAGGAAAGACAGAAAGATTTCCTTTTTTCTGTTTGATACAGAAGTAAAATAAATTCACATAAGGCAAGACAGGGGGACTGAATAAAACCCTGACATGGCATGGTCTAATGTTTTCAAAACTTTATTACTAACAAATACGGTGCCTAGATATACTAAGTTATACATGAACACAACAGGAAGATCGGGAATCGTAATGATTATACAGGAAAGTTGCACACATATTTCAAAAAAATCAAATTGTGATAATAAGATGGTTAGTGTTGAGCCTGCATCGACAACTTGCCTGTGATTAGTAATCACTTTATTTAACTTTATTTTATAGACTGAATACAAAGTGCAAAAAGTTAAAGCTTAAAAAAATTTTAGTTGCTCTTTAAGGAGGGTTGTTTGACTGATAGCATGGAACTCAGGTTATAATATGATGATGCTAACACACTGTAACTATAAGCACTGATTATTGATTATAACTAGACCGTATTTGTATACATAAAATAATCTTAATTGTCTTCTGAAAGCAATCAGTTTCTTGCTTAAAAATATATAATTAAATGTGACAAGTAAAAGCAAAGACATTAGTCAAATTTGGGTAAGATGCAAAGGATATGAACTGATTATGAGGCCAAGAGCCTATCTGTAACATGCTTTATAAGAATCTTATGCAAACTGCAAACCAAGAGTGGAGTCTGTCAAGAAATCAATTAAAATCTGTTGAGTTTAATGTGATTCAGCCTGAATTATTAGCAATAATCATTCGCTGTCTTGAGTTTGCAAGCTGTGATGGACCTTAATGGAAGGTATTTTTAACCAATTTGTAGACCTGTACAATGTTATACGAAACAATCAGATATGCAGGTAACCAGTCAGATGCCTATTCTGCAGTTTATTAACCTTCGATAAGAGAAAAAGTGACATGCAGCAGTGGCTAGGTATTGTAACCTAGAATCGAAGATACTCTGAGGGCAAAACAAGTTCAAATCAATTTAAGTGTCTCTAGACAGAAATATGCATTATATGATTTACAGTGTTAAATAAAAAAAAACTATGCTATCCTGAAATAAAAATTTACAATTGTGCTGAAATACAAATTTTCAGTTTCTTTGAACCATTCAGTTAACTGAAATATAGATGACAATGTAAACATATCCATAACAATATCAGTCCAGTTTGAGTTTCATTTCACGTCTATATTTTGTCCACTTAATTA
>JAECUM010039322.1:0-14982 GCA_016617855.1 Megalonaias nervosa
AAAAACAGACCCTGAATTCAACATCTGTAAACATGTTTATCTCTAAGTGACAATGATCATTTTATATAAACTAAAATCACAAACAATACGTAGCAATGTAATATGTTGTTGACAACAGCAACAACACAGTGAACATTTTTGGTCAAATTTGAAAACTGCCAGTAATCATTGATTCACCCAATGTCTGCCATGCCATTTTATTTGCAGCAAGAAGCCTCATTTTCCTGTACCAGACATCACACTAGGCCTTTATGCTTTGGTTTCAATTCTATATGATCCTGAAATTATGCAAAGTATATTTCATGTGGCACAGTGACAGATGTCCTATGCAATATCTTGTAAACGTTTTCATGGAAACATCTTTAAATATGGCTAAAATTACAGGACACTTTACTTTTTCATTAGAAATGCAAAACCATTTTTAAGTTATTAAACGGCAACATCTTGCTTCTGATAAACAATAAAGCATGGCGGGTAGGAATAATCCACTTCATAATGTTCGGAAGTACATGGTCTGAGTTTCGTTTTGCTATCACCCACATGAGTACCATAAATGGTTCATCAAACACCCATTCCCACACTTACGAGTGTCATTCAGTGCATTCCCCAAGAATCAGTAGCAGCCCTCGTAACTCCATTATGGTTGTTGGCACTCCAAAAGTCTTTACCTACTATATTATCAAATACCATGTCTTTCTCAACTCAAAAGCAACCAAATGAAAATTTTTGCTAACGGAAATAAATTTCTTTTTTACATAGTCAACCCCGTTTGATTCATTTAGGAACTGAGCCCATTTGACTCCAATATCAAAACAGTTTTTTTGTTTATAGCATGAAATGCAAGCCAACAAAAAGTCTGACCATAGCATGGGATGCAGATCTCAAGTTCAAATGTGTCACGATTGGTAATATATATTCTTTAAGTCAAAGTGACCTTGGACTTTGAACTCTAAAGCCACAAGATCAGTAGATGTATTCCGCGTCTAAAATGTGAGTCATCCACAAAATTTGGTCAAATTAGGAACAGAACTTAAAGCATTTTGCTGAAACTGTATTTGGGGATCTTTGACCCCAAAATCAACAGGTGCCTTTAGTCTCAATGCATGACATCCACAATCTCTGGTTTATAGTAGGTAGCAAAGAACAGAAGATACTGTCAGTAAAGTATATTTCCTTAAATAGTTAGTGACCATGACCACTGACTACAAAGTCAATGTAACAGTACTAATTTTGGAAGATGATTACTGCGCCATAACTGAGTGGAATCTTGTTGAGGTAAAGGTGACATGTAACAATTAACTTTAATATATAGACTTGGCCCGGAATAAATCACTGCCTGCGAAGGATGGGGTGCTCTGCTGCATGGGATAGGACACGATAAGATTTTTAATTAGGACCCGCTGGAATAATGGTTTGAGATACAGAAGAGGCGACATTAACATGGGGTTGAGTGACGGGAAACGACAACGTGGAGACAAACCAGAGACAATTCTGTGCCATTTGGATTGTGTGTGATTTGTAATTTTAATGTAGCTTTCTTACAATTTTACAGTCATATCGCTACAATTTTGCAGTATAACAGCTTATAATGATATCTAGTACTTGAGTATCATGCCGCAGACATGTAGCATGATGTCCCACCCAGTCACATTATAGTAGGTCAACCAGACCTAACACTAACCTCTTACTGCTAAGCGCCTAGTAAGGCAGCTGTTAGAACCATTTTTATAAGCCATTGGTATGACTCTGCTAGAGTTCGATCCCTCAGCATCCGAGGTAGCTGTTCTAACCACTAGGCCACCGGAGCAGTCTGGTGCCATTTGGAAATATGTGTATAAAATTAGTTTTTCATGAATAGTTATTAACAAAGGCGGACCAGAGAGAATTATTCTAACTTTGCTGGGGTATTTAAAATTTTGGTAGTTAGATATAGTTAATCCTGATTGGCGAAGTTAAACGAGCGGTGTGCTTCCATGACAAAATTCAATGTTTTAAGTATTCTTCCCCAGATGTTTTGGCAGTCCAAGTTTTTCTCTAAGAAATACAGCAAGTATCTTTCCTCATTAAAACACTGGCAAAGGGATGGGTGTCTGGAAGTGCTAGACATGAAGACATACAGTCATACAAAAAAGAATAGGAAAAGGGCTCCATACGTAAAACACATAGTGGGGAAAGAGAACAGACAACCAGGTTACTACTTAAGACCCAAAAGAAGCTGGATAGATAGAAAAGAGGGAAAGGAATACAGCGACTCTGACCTCTCACAAACACTGAATTTGGAAGGAAGAGACACAAACAGGTTATACCAGCATGCTGAGTAATGAGTTTTATCATTCACTCAACTCTATGATGAGATTTGTTTTATCGGTATAACAGAATAGATAATTGCATTTCGTATAAATTTTGAAATTCTATTTCTAAACGAAAGTGTATCATTCAAATGTCATGTTCAATTTCATTTTGTTTATGTAATCGATTAAATTGTTATATTTTACATACCGGGGCTTGTGGATGGATAACAAATGATGCATGATAGACAATCATATAACTTCTTCTGTTCTATGACAACTAGAGCTAATAACAAGTTTTAATATTGTCTAAAGTAGCGTAAACCATGTCAACCCACCCTCTCATATCACCCATTTGTAACTAAGCTGATCTAAAACAAAATTTAGCAGTATAGAAAATTTACCATGTGCTCCACTGATTTTCACCGAAGTATATGAAATCTCTCATTCATTACTGAAAGCTGTCTTTCCTTTCTTATGATCTTTCTTCAGGTAATTTCCACCATCTGATTTGGAATCACCAATGTTTAACCATCAATGACAGATCTAGATGGGGCTAGCTGGGTAATTGTATATTTGTTCTGCAGGTGCAGTGTTCATTTTTCAGAATGATTATTCACCGTCTGTTTAATTTGGAAATATGTGTCATACGTTATGAGTTGATAATGGAAATCACCGAGATATTTAATATACGATACCAGTAGACTCCATCATGGCAGGCCAATCATGTGACTATGTCAGTGCAAATCCAAAAACAAAGGTCATGCACCAGAAGTCTGGCCCAGACAGGTACAACAGATACATGTAGTGGCTAAGTGAGCAAGCAATTATCCTGATCATATTAATAATTACACATATAAGAAAAGAAAAGAACATGTGTTATTTGGATGATGGGGTTTTAGTATTTGGCGATAGGATGTTTAATTAACTGATTACTTTTTAATGGATATCAGAAAACATAAAAATGTTACGGTGGGTCCTAAAGTGTCACAAGGCTAAAATGAGAGTGCAGTGGGAATGCTACCGTAATTCTGGGCCCTTATGAGAACACATAACACTTTCAACTGTTAAATATATCAAGCAAATAAATTTAATGTACATTTCCAATGATAAGCCCTGTTGTGATGGACATTGTTTTCATCAGATTAGCACAGTTTTCATTTAAGACCAACTGGACATCATAGAAAGGGATGTAGTGAAAACCCCATTTCAGTATTACTTTCTGTTTAAGTAGAGAGGAGATAGCAAAATTTTTGAGATGGCTGCCATGGATGTCAGATCGGAACCATTTTTATTTAGGATCAGCTAGACATCTTAAGAAGTCTTTTGGTGAATACCCCATGTTGACACAACCATCCATAATGGACGAGTAGATATAACAATATTTTAAAAATAAACTTATTATCAGTACCACTGTCATTTAAGCCCAAGAGGACTTTTAGTGAAAGCACAATGCTGATATTACCATCCATTCAGAAATAGCGATGACAAGACTTTCAAGATGTCTAATGTAGTGTCCATATTGGATATCAAATCAGCACCATTTTAGTTATGACCAACTAGACACCATACAAAGTTTCTTAGTGAAAACCCCGTGTTGATATGGACATCCAATCAGAAGAAGTAGCAATAGCAAGATTTCCAAGATGTCGCGCGTATGGGCCACACTGGAAGTCAGACTGGCACCATTTTATCAAGAACCAACTTGCCAGCAGTAGAATTCTGTTAGTGAAAACCACGTGTTGATATGACCATTCATTCTCAAGAAGTAACAGTAACAAAAATTTCAAGATATTCAGTGGCAGCCATATTGGTGGTACCTTTTTCATTAAGGACCAGCTAGACGTCATGTGAAGTCTTTTAGCAAAATCAGAATGGTGATATGACCATCCATTTAGGAATAGTGATAACAATATTTTTAAGATGGCCATTGTGGTCGCCATATTGGAGGTCTGCGCAGCACCATTTTTGTGACCCTGTGATGAATATGTTTTAAAGTTTCATGTCAATCCTGTAAGAAGTTTAGGAGAAGCAGCGACAACAAACTTGTGTTAACACACACAAGCGATAGACTACTGAAGACGGTCAACAGACTATCCAAAATCTCCTCTGGTATATGCCCAGTAGAGCTAAAAAAAACCCAACATAATACATGTATCTATTAGTTTAAAAACAAATTTAATTATTTTAAAAACAAATTTGTCTTGAGTTAAAAGAAAACAAAATATCATATTGAAAGCACCCTTCCCCCATTACTGGCTGGCTCCTTGCTGGCCTTTAAGTTCAAAGATGGTCACAAATACTCAACAGCCAAACCATAATACCTTTTATGTAACGAACCGAAATTGTGCATCTACATTTGTATAATTGATGTGATCATTACTTTGCAAAAGGAGTTCAATTAAAAACAGTAATAATCAAAGATTAAATGCCTGAAGATATGCATGTACACAACATAGACAAAAAGAGCGGGGCCAGTCAGTATGTGCATATGGGGTGCATTATTTTAATAAAATTTCATATTGTAATTGCAGGTACTTGTAATTTCTCCTGGACATTCATCATACGTGTTATCACCAACTTTGCGATTCAGCTGAAATGCCTACTATTATTATACAAGCTTAGTTGTGAAATGGGTATCTCAGGTATGATTGTATTTCTATATAATAAATAGCCTCCAGTATTGTATGTCAGCTTGGTTCTGGCTTTATCTAAGTAGAATTGCTTCTTGTTCATATTATTTTTCCTGCTTTGTTCAGTCTGTACTGTATTACGTATAAGCTGAAAACGTTATATCTATGCCTTGTATTTTGCCCTTAATTGCTAAGCCATGAGTTTGCCTGGGCTATAAAATCTGTTGCTACATGCATGGCTGCTATTACATGGTTTCATATTTTTTATTGGCTTTAAAGAAATATCCTTGGTAGAACTTCCATAATTACTCTGAACTGGAGTTGAAAGAGGTTTTGGCTTGAAAGGTTATTATTTCCTGTTTATTTTGATCTATTCATATTAATATTAAGGTTGATATAAATACTGTCACTGTGTTCATTATGATTATTGCAGCAGTGCTCACTCATTCAACCGCTCCGGTGGCCTAGTGGTTAGAGCGTCCGCCTCGGATGCGGGAGGTCGTGGGTTCGATCCCCGGTCGAGTCATACCAAAGACTTACAAAAATGGTACTAACAGCTGCCTCGCTTGGCGCTCAGCATTAAGAGGTTAGTGTTAGGACTGGTCGGCCTGGTGTCAGGATAATGTGACTGGGTGGGCCATCATGCTACATGTCTGCGGCATGATGCCCCAGTGCTAGACATCACTATAAACTGCCACACTGCAGACATCGTAGCGATATGACTGAAAAATTGTTAAAGCTACGTTAAAAATCATAATCACATCACATCACATCACTCATTCAACTGTGAATGTATTAAATTTCGGAAGATCAACATTCATACAAAAGCTGAATTAATTATAACCAGACATCAACAACAGATAATACAAAAAAACCTAAGCCCTCACTAATAGCAGGTTATTAACCTACTTAATTATATACATTCTTGCTAAATTTATACAAAATGAATTGCTGAGCAGCAATGTATCTACTACCACCGTACTAAGGCCCCCGCCCGGCATAAAGTACTTGTTTCCTATTGCACTGGTTTTAAAATTAAGGTACTGGTAGGTATGTAATGATCTTATCTTTTTATACATTATAAATATGATCATGAGTAGTATATAATGTACCAAGCGCATCAAGTGCTGGGCTAAACTAGATGCACAAATCAATTTCGGGAATATTTTTAAAAAAAACAACAACTTTCTTTTGATTTCTTAAAAATCCTAGTGGAGAGAAAAATTGCTAGGGTTGGCAACGAAAAATAGGGACTATTGGCTGACGGGAAACACACTTATATTTTAGGCTATTGTGAATAAAAAGCAAAATCAAAATTTTAGTTTTATTGATGTTGGTTGAAAAGTGATGGCAGCTAAGGAATATTGAAGTTGGTTAATCGAGAGATAAATTTATTTAATAAAATGAAGGTGTTTAATAGCTTTCATCAACATCATTATATTTTGCTTGATTTTATTAAAGATTCATACTCTGTGCTAAAAATAAAAATGGACAGACTGACGCTCAGGGCCGCTTTAACTTCAGATTGGGCCCCTCCTGCAGTCTAAATGAAGTGAACATCGGGTTTGTCAGAAAATGCACTTTGCTTGTGAAAGCTCTGATTTTGCTGATGATCTGAGGAAATTTATTTTCATGTTGTTGTCAGACTAGTAAAATATTAAATATTTATCCCCATGTACAGGCCCCCACCCTTATGATGAGTGTCTCCTTATCATACTTCTAAGTTATATTTGAAACTGTAAACATTCTGTAAAGTGAAGCATGTGACCAATGAACGGGGAACAGATTGCCTAGGTTACCCGTAGTTAGTGCACACTTGGCTTTAATATACTTGTGATTCTACTTGGTAGTAGGACAGAATACAGTTTTAAAGGCTCTATACTGCACATACCGTTTTACAGTTGAAATGTACCGCTTTTGATTTATTTTTGATTTTAAAAAAAATAAAAACTGACGAAAAAAGGTATTTGTACACATTACACCCATGCATTGCAGAAACCAGCCAGAACCAGTCTACTCCGATACTGGAACTGTTCCAGCAGTCGCTGCAACCTTTGCAATGATGGATGGCACAGTAATGGGATTAAAGCTAACAACAACATCAACAACAAGGTGTTAATAGATTACCTTATTGTTGTAATCTGGAGATTGTAGGTCAAATGTGGGATTTTTTTTTAGGTACTTGCATAATGAGTATTAAAGGGATCAAAGGTGGTCTATGATGGTTTTATAGTCTTTGATTAAAAATCGGCTTTCCTTTGTTGAAGTGAGATAGAATAGAAAACCTGACGAAAAAACGACTTACTCACTATCACTTGATTTTGATTTTGGGGGGAGTCTTGTTTAAATTGCTATGTTGTTTTCAATACATTTCGAATTCAAGTTTGATGCATCATAATTGAGTTGTCCCTTGCTCACGCTTGCATTAGTGTAATGCAACAATAGTTAAAAATATTAAGTGGCACCTACAAACAACAAAAAATGTTAAGACAAACTGACTGTAAAGCAAGACACAGATGCTAATTAACATCAACACAACTGATTGTGATCAAGCAATGAGGGCTAGTGGTCAGTTATCTGATCAGCACCACCACTACTGGTCCAGCAGCTGATATACACATATTTAATGTACATTCCAAAGTATGTTGTGGTATTGATAATGGAATTAAAATTTGGTTTAATAACAATTCCTCAGTTGAGAGAAGAACTAAAAAAAATAAATACGAGGATTTAGGGACGAAAGAATGAGCTGCTTTAAAGGTTTGCGTGTTAAAATGCATCTTTTCAACACATGTTACACGATGTTATTAATGAAAGCTAAAGCAGACATTCTTCAGAAAAGGGTCGATTATAAAGTTATTTTACGATCTTAATGTGGTTTTGTGGTTTAGAACACTCTCCATTATACCATGGCCAAGGGATTAATTTGTACAGAAAGTTTAACTTTATCTCCGTAAAGTGAAATATTATTTAAACACATTTGTACTCTGTGCAGATATGCCACGTTTACTTCAGAAGGACTTCAAAGTTACACTGGCTGAACAGTTTACATAAAGTGAATGTAATTTCCCACTATGCTCCTCTTTACGTTTTAAGTTTTATATTGATGTACAGATTAGACTTGCAATCAGATATAAATTAATATATTAATATCAAATATTTGCTGAGTTGTTCATCTTTTAAATTTTCAATGTTTGGCTAGACCAACTGTTCTCTCAATATGTACTCTTTTACTACTATTTTTCTGTCATTTAAAACTACCCACTCACACTATAACACATATTCAACATAATCAAAGAAATGTTAACCTCACAATTCAGCCTAGGAAGTGTTTCGGTGAATATGAAAGTCAATGGACAGAACAGATAGCACCAAGTATGCGAAATCATTTAATGTTCTCACAAATGTAAAGTCAGCATCTTTGAACATGGGTGCAAACATGAGGTGGATACTGTACAGAGGTACATGGAGGACTTGGTGAATTCAGTACAACCCTACGGACTTATGGTCGCCAAAGATTTTCCTTTTCTGGATGGTCACCAGATGGTTTTTTTAAATATAACTCACACTGTGGAAGTTATGTCCATATAATCCAAGGGATTAAATAATGTCAACACTCTCTGTGCCATATTCAAAACTTAAAAGCAGACATCTATTTCCCCACAGGGAGAGTCACTCCTTGATGAAAACCATGACTATCTTTTTTCAAATTCAAGGATAACATTTTTGCACTGGTGCACAGAAATGTATTTTGTATGTACAGTCTATAACCTTCAAGTCATGGACATCAAGTACACTGACTTTTATAGGAATGAAACATTCAGAATTGAAATGGTCTAAGAGTTTAAATTTGTTAAAAATCCTATTTTAAATAGGAGCTTTTTGACAAACATTTTTATAAGCTGTATTTGAAGTGAATGCTCATCATTGCATCTATAGCCAATATATTCTGAACTAAAATAAAAGACCTACAGAACGACTGTTTTAATCCTATTTATTTCCAGCACATCCTCTTCAAAACATGACTGCAAGCAAATAATATAAGATACATATATATTGGATAAAAAGCACTTATGCATGTTTTAAAACAAGACCAGTTTTAAAATTAAACCACGGAAAACAAATGGATGTTACTTCTGATGACAATTTCGACTCCATACTAGTCAAGGCATTTGTTAAAATATTAAATGTTTTGATTAGACCTATCATTCTTTGAATACGTACTTTCACTACTTATTTTCCTGTCATTTAATAATACCCAGGCACACAGCAACACATGCTCTACATAATTAAAGAAATTTTAACTTCATAATTCAATCTAGGAAGTGTTTTCTTTGTTTATGATCGAAGGATAACTACAAAGGTAATCCCACTGATGGCCCAGTAGCGGTGGTGCAACCTAGGTAGTAACAATAACTATATGCTACTATATACCATTGGACAATGGCTGACATCAGAACCTGGAGGAAAACATTGCTTTACTTGAAATATTTTGAGATAAAAAAAACCCAAAAAGTCAATTTAATATTATTTCATTAATTTCTTTTCATATTTGAAGTACAGCAGTTTCAATGCTGTGATAAATAATAGCTTAAAAATAGGGCAATTTTGAGCACACGGAAGCTGGAGTAAGAGCTTGTGATTTTTTTAAAAAAAGTCACTAGCCCTGGGCCAGTGTCTGAAAATGTTTCTATGGGCACTGATACCCTAACTACAACTGACTTTGGCATCCCTAGACATCCATCACATTTCAACCAACTAAAGCGTATGTAAATGGAACTTGCAAGCGCATCCACTTGCTTGTGTCAGAATTTGATTCCATCAGGAAATGTGTGTGTGTTTGTGTGTTTGTGTGTGTGTGTGATTCACATTTTCAATGTAGCTGTAAAATTTTTGACATATCGCTATGATATCTGCAGTGTGGCAGTTTATAGTGATGTCTAGCAATAGGACATCATGCCACAGACAAATAGGATCATGTCCCACCCAGTCATTTTCACCTGACACCAGGCCGACCAGTCCAAACAATAACCTCTTAATGCTGAGCACCAAACGAGACAACTGCTATTACCATTTGTATAAGTCTTAAGTATGACTCAGCTTGGGTTCCAACCCACTACCTCCCGCATCCGAGGCAGATACTCTAACCATTTAGGCCACCAGAGCGGTCTCCATCAGAAAACAGACTTCAGAGCAGGCATAGTCAGACTAGCAATTATACTTTAATCTATGGAGAAGTGGCAATATGGGCTGCCGAGTGTAAGAGATATTCTTGAAAATTTAGCATCTAGTTACCCTGTCAGTCAACCAGGGAACATGCTACTCAACACTGTTTATTTTGTAAGAAACACCCATACAACATCCATATCAGGGAGGACACCTTACATTTATTATTGGGATTAAGTGTAAAAAATTCCCACTACTTACAACTAAAATTTTACTGTTATTTTTTTTCTGACATGTGAGAAACCTTATCATTCCTGGCACCACAAATTATATGTAATAACCCATATGTTATTTGGGTGTAGGATAAAATCTCCACAAAGAAATGAAGGATAGGACATAATCCCTTCCTCCAGAACAAGTTTTTTTAAAAACTTTTACAACCGTCAGACATATACTAGCATATTTTAAGATGGGATAGGGGAAGAAAATATATCGGAAATATTAATATTTAATTAAATTATGGAATTTCATGTTTATACAACAATATTATGGCTCAGATTTTATGTACTTCACAAAATAAGTCAAATACAGTACACTCAGTTCTTTGTCCATCTCTATGCTACGAATGCCCTTTTTCCAATGGATATGGTACACTTTAAAAATGCAAGTGTTAAAGAACAGGTGATGGATTTAATGCAGTGGATTAAAACTGTGTGTAATGATGGTTATGTGAAAAACCCATGTACGTGCGATAAGTCCTTATATCATTAGGCATCTTAATCTCCTTATCTGTTATAGCTATGATCTAACATCTAACACGCACACACAGTTTCATTTACCTACTCAAAGGAGGCCCACACTAAGCTTCAGAATCAAATGGTCCATGGCGACACAAAGATGTATAGTTGTGTTGGTTTAAAAAAAGTTTTAAAGGGGATACACTTATACTGGGGGAGGGAATTATATCCTGTCTGTTATTTTTGGGGGTGGGAGGTGGGTGTTGTCCTGGGGTATTTGAAATGTACCCGATATTATATATAGGTAAATTGCCCTATGCAAAGATACGAGACCCACCCCCACCCCTATAATGGTGTAGCATTTTGCAGGATCTCCAGCACCTAAATTGCATATAGATTAAATAAGAAACCAATCTTTAATCTACAGTATGCACTCTATCTAAGAATGATGCAAGTCACTGGGAGCTATTTTGGCCCACAGGTGCTCGACGCGAGCTTGATGCTGAGAAAAAAGCTACAATAATCTGAAGGAAAACAATCCGTGTTAAGTCACATACAAGAATAGAAAATATTTGCATTATACTACGCAAGCCGGAGTTACATAGAAAATATAGAAAACTAAACGTGGTAGTACAATAGTTATAATTACCTATGATATACATAAGGAAATAAAATAACTCAGATATTTCTACAGCGGGAGATATGCAAGTCCTTAAGTAGACGGCTCACTGACAAGACGTTTTTCCGTAGTGTAATGTTTTGGTCTTACGGTGAGGTATTTATACACAGACGATGTAGTCCTACATCATCTGTGCGCTTGATGAATATATGTTTTTTTCCCATCGAAAGCCCTTTTTCAAAATATTGTACAATATACATGAATCACCCTTGGCCATCGTTGTACGCAGGAAACGAAACCCGAATACATGTATTTAATAAATAACAAAGGGATTTATAAATTTCCGTGACAGTGTGTGCGTGTGTGTGTGTGTGTGTGTGTGTGTGTGTGTGTGTGTGTGCGCGTGTGTGTGTGTGTGTGTGCGTGTGTGTGTGTGTGTGAAGTTTCATGGCAATCCATCAATCACCAAGGATTCAGCCTTTGGATTTTTCATATGTCTAAAATCAAAACTATGCGTTCCTGTCTGCAAATTTCATCATTCTGGATGGCTGAGACGTATGAGAATGCTGATCTGCTCACTCGAAGATAATATGCAAACTTTACTCATCTATTATATGCGTTGGTCATCTTGTTCAGAAGCGACCGGTGTGAGATTTATATCGTAGATTTGAGCAAATGTTTTTCCTTAACGTTTTCATCTCTGATATGTTCTTGATGTATTGCTATAGCTGGTGTTGATAACTTGAAATATCTTGTAGCTGTTTTGTTTGACATTCAAAACTAATGAAGAATATACCAAAATTTGTAATTTTTGGTGAAGACAAAAAAAAAACTTCCTTTAACTTAACTTATTTTCATGCCTATAACAGGATAATTATGGCTGCATTCAAAATATCGGCACAAAATATTTGATTAAGTATGAAGTTATATGCGCTTGAAGTGTGTATAGTTAGTATATTTTTCAATTGCGAATTGATCGGCGCACAACGGAGGATTTTGAAATACTTGTACCTTTTATAAGTATTCAGGTATCAGGCTGTATGTTACTTTACTACATATATGTGACCTGGGAAATTTAAACCCTAGCTTGGAGTTTGCGATAGCATACATATTTGTAGAGGCATACATCCATAAAACGATCCTAACATGGTTACTTATGGATTCTTTCCTTTGTTTTGTAATTTAGCACGGGTCATCCGTCACAAAAAACAAATAAGATATTTGTTAAAACCCATACGAGCAGGGAATTGTACCAAATAATTTTCATCTGAACCAAATTCATTGTTAAGTTAAACCTTGACTCGAACGTTAAACAAATCACAACATTCCCAATTTGTGTCAATATAACATAGATGGTCTCAAAATGTAGTTGGTTTCCAATTATAATGATTTTTATATGATCAAGACACATTTCTTAGCTATATTTGTGGCATATTTCAAGAATGTGTCTCATTGCTTTCACCCTTAAATTATTTTGTGTTTGTAACACTGATTACGAGGCTGCCGACACCCTGAAAGGTTAATAATAAATTCTAAATGTCAGCAGAATTTATTTTGCTATTTGTAAATTACTAACAGAACTAACATACGTATGTATGGAAGATATAAAACACAAAACGTCGGTTACGTGAGCACTAATAATTACACATTAATTCAGAGATGCAATTTCTTTTCAATAAGTTCCTCGTCTGGCTTTGAGAATATGTATAACATAGAATACAGTTAAAGTATCTGTACTACACACAATCTTTTCCAGAATGTCTTTGTAGTCCTTGTTTACAGGAATAGCAGCTGTTATAAGTCTGATATTCATAACTTTCTGGTGATGTTCAAATACACAAAGATCCTGTATTAATTCATCACATTTAGAGAATCTAAGAATATCTTGTGCCTTTTTCTTGTTGTACTATAGGTAAAGTTCGTTCAGAGTAGAAGAAGTAGCTGTTGTTGTTCTTGTAGGGTTTAACGCCATTTCAGAACACGATAGGCTATAAATGGCGGTCTGTATTAATGCTGGGGGAAGAACTCGGAAAAACCCCGGAAAGAACCACCGACCCACGAGAAGCTAATGGCAAGATTTCTGACATACCCACATTGGCCGAATCCGAGACTCGAACCTTCGCAGACAGAGGTGAGATGGCAGTGATCCGTAACGGAGTGCGCTTTAGACCACGCGGCCAGTCGGAGCCCCTTCAGAGTAGTAATTGAGACTTTTGTATACACACGTTAGAATAAGTTACCCTAATTCTTGCATTCTCCTTCTTTCCAGGACACATGCGCGAACATTCATCAGACTGACAAAACTCCATAATGCCATCAGTAGCTCACTAGGATATGCGTATCCGTTGTTTGACATCAGGATCAAATAAGATTCATTTTGCTTCTTAACCTAATTTGCTCACATTACTATATGTTCTGTACACTCAATGCCTGGATGATCCATTCTTTTGGCTAGCTTTCTGGTCTTAGGGTCAACGACTTAATCTTTTATTGTCTGATGGGAACTTTTGTTTAGTGCTTTAGTAGAGCAATTAGCCTTTCCAAGTCACTGTCAGGATCCCTGTCATTCTCTGTAAACTTAAGGACTAGTAGATGATGCGTCTTACGCTTAGAACTTGACGAAATGTTTACACTATGTTGCAATAGCTTAATGTAGAATAGGGACTTGAAATATTACACTGTGAGTCTGTTGCATGTATATTTTGGATTTTGTTACGACTCTGTTGTCATCAACTAAGTAACAGAAAGAAACAAAACTATCAAGTGTGTAACACTTAACAAATAATTTAATTATCAATGTCATAAATGAAAATGTGAGAGGAACATATAGCATTATGAAATGAATCTGAAATGGTCCTGAAAGAGTTATATTAAGGTCTGCAAGAATAAAATGTTCCGTAGTAACGTCAGAAGCAGAAATGTATTGGTCCGCCAAGAATCGTGAGGTTGTCAAAATGGCGTTGTCCAGAACTCCTTTTATTATTCGCAACAGTTCCAGAATAATATTAAACCAAAGCAATGAAGACTTTCTTTTTCCAATGAGCAGTCCAAACAAATGTTTTTCCTCTCAAATAATATACAGACGTGATGTTACAACAGGAACACAAGAAATAATAATGATTCCAAAACTAAGAATGAGATTTGACTGCTCAGTTTTCACCTTATATACACCTACTACGACTATATTTCACAACATACCCCGACGTGAGAGATCAAACTATTCAATCTAATATTTCGAAGCATTTACTCATGTCGTCTAACACATCCAATGGAAACTTTCTTAAATCTACTAGAACTATTGCCGAATATGTGTATGATTCTTTTTATCTCACAGAGGTTTATCGAGGGTTGTTGACTAATGGTACTGACTTGTTTCTGAAAGGTTTGCGTATAATTTTAAACAGCCCAATGAACGCTAGGTAATTTTTGTCTATCGGATATCTATCTGTTGGATATCTATCTATCTATCTATCTATCTATCTATCTATCAATCTATCTATCTATCTATATATATATATATATATATATATATATATATA
>JAECUM010039324.1:0-11586 GCA_016617855.1 Megalonaias nervosa
TTCTCACAGAATTATCGTTCTTTCTTGAGTCTTTGAATTTGTGGCTTGTAGTGAAGACGAAATCTGCTATAAATGGTACCCAAGATGGAACAAAAGTGAATTAATTGTACTTAGTCTGGACTATTTGATGTTATTTAAAGCATACAAATACAAACTGGCGTGGAATTATCGTGTGGTCAGAATTTACTGGTCAAAATAAACTGATGTAATTACAAGACTAGCAAGACCACTCGGATGGCCATGTGGTTAGAGCGTCCGCTTCGGATGCAGGAGGTCGCGGGTTCGAACCCCGGCCGAGTCATAACACTTTTAAAATGGCACTAGCAGCTGCCTATCTACTCGCTCAGCATTATGAAGTTAGTGTTAGGACTGGTCAGCCTGGTGTCAGGATAATGTGACTGGGTGGGACATCATCCTACATGTCTGCGGCATGATGCCTCAATGCTAGACATCACTATAAGCTGTCACACTGCAGACATTGTAGCGATATGACTGAAAAACTGTTAAAGCTACGTTAAAAATCCAAAACACACACACACACACACACACACACACACACACACACACAAGACTAGCGAGAGACAATGGAAGCAATGGCAAACATTTCGTCTTCGTTAAAGATAGCTATAAAAATTTTGTGTAATTTTGTGTAGTTTGTGGTCTTGACATTCCATTTGCATACTAAAAGCGCTAACTGGTGAACATGATAATCCTAAAAACACTATTGTCGTATGAGTTGAAGTCACTGAGATGCCTCATCTCAGTTACTTTAAACTATGCCCATCCCCCTTCAAAATAAGAGAGAAAACAGCAGGAAGGCTACCTAGAGTACGGTTTATTTACAAGTAGATGGTTACGGTTATGCCTTGGAAATGCTCAAAATGCAAGAGCTACTTGAGTCGTCGCCTGTAGGCCCCCATTAAGTGTTCTGTTCATTTAACCTCACTCCTACTTGTTTACGCACCCCCTAAACGACATTCGAACATCCGCCCCTGCACACTGTTGAGAGTCATGTCTCCAGCAAATATCACACGATAATACTTTGCCACATATGAATGGTATGGAAACGTTGGCTTCTATAGATAGATATGCTACAGTTTCACCACTGAACCTAAGCAGCATGCTAATATATATATATATATATATATATATATATATATATATATATATATATATATATATAGTATATATATAGTATATATATATATATATATATATATATATATATATATATATATATATATATATATATATATATATAACCATGAAGGAGGATGGAGAATAGTGTTTTATTTTTAAAAAAAACAAGCACATCACATCATGGTGTCTTTTCTAATAACTTAGCACAAATGGACTGTGATGATGCTATTCATATATTTCTGATTTTCTTCCCTATTGTCTTCAAATATATCTAACGACAACTTTGCGTCTGAATGTACAAATGAATTAATGCCTGTGCCAATATAAATTTAAAACGAAAGAAAAACCTATAAAGTATATCTTCCCATTTATACCGTTACCAACAATATGGCCCTTAGATAATATGTAAATGCAAAGCTCACAAAAACTAATATCCTTTCGTTCTGAATTTCGCAAAAAAAAAAAAAGGTGAAAAAAATTGCAACGATTATTTGTTGCAAAAAGTCAATCGGCATGTCAGAAAATGAAACTTATTTGGCAAACCAGATATCGCATATAAATACATTTTTCCCAGAATTGTCGATTTACTAATTCAGAAAACTGAAGCAGTGCAAGCAGTAGCGTTCTAACGGGGCCGGGTGAACGGGCGTTTTCCACGTGCGCCAAAAGGTCTTGGCGCGCCAAAACCCTTTGGGCCTTCATCATCGCCCTGGGCGTCATTTGCCTTCAGTACTCCACTGAGTGCAGGATAAGTGTTGACTATTTTTTTTTTTCAGGAACGGCGTTTTTGCCATCAGACAAAGGTACTTGGCAAATTAGATCAGCGTTTGTTTTGATCCAGGAATACTTCTTTTCAGCATTATATCTTGGTCATTCTCTTGCGGCATTACAGTTTTTGTAAACAGAACTCTCTAAGTCATTATTGATACGCTCATGTTCTGGCTTAGGGGGATATAATAGCGCTCTTTGTCAACCTGATGACAACTTTGAAGACTTCGAGTCCTTCTCTGCGGACAACAAACAAAAAGTTGTAACATTTCCTGCTATATCTTGACGATTCAAGTAATGAAATAAGTTAAAATTACATTACATCCGAAATCTCCTTTCTCGGCATCCATTAGCCTAGTGTCGAATAATAAGCCAGTTCTCCAGTTTCCATAGCTACACTCATTATTGATGAGGCGAGAATACTGCAGACATTAGGGATATGTCACATGTTTACTTAGCAACGCCCCGCTGTTTGCAGTGTTGCATATGTAATGAACGCGTTATCAAGGTGTAGTGCGCATTATAGGCTATAGATTACTTCACCGCGCATTCTAAAAGAAAATATATAGGTGTGGTAGTTTGTAAACCCCCGCGGTGATAGCTTTATATAATAAAGGGCATAACGAGAACAAGTGATTCAAAGCAGGTACTTGTGAGAAAGAAGCAACTATTTGCAGCAGAGGATAGACACATGTAAGTAAATTTAAAACTCAATTTTGCCACGGAACTAGATATTGACTTTTATCAAGATATGTTTGAAACATTTTGAAATATCTGCATGTCCTTCTTTTTCTTCTACACTACGACAGTTATTTTATATTACTCTTTCGATCTCTAGCAAGGTGCTTTTAAGAAATGATGTTGTCTTGCATTCCATTCATTGTTTAAACATTGGGATAAAAAGAGAGTTCTGACAATTTTTCGCTATGGAAATCCGAATTAATCTGCTCGATTAACAAAATGAAATCTTGCTTCTACTAGAATTTCTTTGTGAAGTAATATCGTTCCTCTGTGTTAACTTTTAAATTTCTCTTCGCATGCAATTACAAAGTAACTTTGTACTTCGTGGATTTTCTGTGGTGCAATTTTTGTGCTTCGCTCTTTGATTAGTATAATATATTTTCAAACAGAGATACGAATGAAAATAAGGGCATTTTGTATTGTATCATCAGATTTAGGGCAAAGATCGTGATTATTGTTAGAAAAGTAACGTTGACTTTTTCAAAAAGATTCGACACTATTCACATTTTTTTGCCGAAATAGTAATGAAAAACAATTGTTTAGTTTGGTAACTATGGTAAGTAATGAAGTTTATATATATATATATATATATATATATATATATATATATATATATATATACTTATATATATATATATATATATATATATATATATATATATATATATATATATATATATATATATATATAATAAGAAATCTTTGACGAACATTCCCAAATGTAATATTTCAGAGCACTTATATTTTTCTCTAAATTTACCTTCAAAATGGAAATGATTACAACTTACACACTTAGAAAAAGGATCTGTTTCAGCCTATGCATTTTTTTGTTTTATGTCCTGTTCGTGAAATTTTCTTTTGAAACACTTATGTATTTCTCATGTAATTCTCCTGTTATTAAACGTTTTAAACGAGAGTGTTCAAAATCCACCGATTTCTATATAATCTATTCAGGCGCTGTCGTTTTTTATTTATTTATTTATTTATTTTTTTCGTTTTTTCTTTTTTCATTTTTGGTGGGGTGATGGTTTTTGTGTGTTTTTATTCTGAGTTAAGTATGTAGATAGAAAAAGCCACACACAATTACTAGTTTGACTATTCATCCCGTAAGGACAAGCTCGCTGCTATAAGTTGGTCAACATGCTAAATAATGAAATATAGTTGATGGAAACTAATCGACTGGGGTACAATATACATTTATGAGAAGTCGTAAATGGAATATTACCGTTGTTTGCAGTCTTTATCCGTTTAGTATAATGCACCAGCTGTGGATAATTGTTTGTTATCATCATGATTTTGTTTATTTATTTTATTTATATATTTATTATTTTTTAAATTTATTTTATATTTATTTATTTTCCCTTTTTATCACGATTTTTATGTCAATAGTACCATTCTAATCAATTCAGTATCATGCTATTTACAAGGTTCTTGTACGTTACTTGTAGCCCTCACATAAAGGTAAAAGAAATAAATGTAACTATACGCATAACAGGTTAACAAAACTATGTATGATTTATGCATAACATTGAAGTCTAAAAAAACAAATACTGATAAAAAATATTCTGAAATCATTTAATGAGACACCAATTACACATCATTACCATAATTTCGAAAAGAACTAAAGTATAATTTTACTCAAGCAACTCGATACATAAGTGTGATTCCAACATGTCAAGTTCATTTAAAATAGGCAATTGGCTAATGAATATTTGTTTGCATTTCCAATGTTTGTCATATAACTAGACATTTTTTTGTTTATCCGAATATAAATTACTGATCAACGCAGCTAAACGACGTTTATCCACAAAGGAAAAATCAAACAATAGTACAATCTGATACGCCGAAAAAGTCATTTGCAACTCAGTAATCAAGATTTAGCAAACTTGCATGTGTATTTTAAAGGATGTACACCGTTTACTGCATGGAAGCAGTTAACGCACAGTCGTTTTTAATCTCTGATCCTGTGCACTACTTTTGAGAGTTACTGAGACGAATGTTTGGTACATTAATTGAACAGTGCAGTACTCCGTCATTTTAACACTCTCTTTGGGACACTATTATGTAAATCGCCTTATAGTGAGTCTGCCTAATAATGAAGTACAGGACATATATAATTTAATTACTACTTAATGAAATGAGATACATGACCATTCTCGCCTTATAACAGGAACCGTGTTATAATGAAAGACCTTCTGGAGAGCTAATGCTGTATCAATAAGTAATCATGGTCAGGTGCGGTGGCTGGGCGGAGCATATAATGAACGCCCTAAATTATGAATACCACTGAAGTTGATTAGTATCTTATCGCATAATTCTCATAATTTGGTAACATTATACGTCTCTACTTTGAACCTTTTTACTACGGAAATTGTAATACTTTTAAATTTAAGTGATACTGCTGTGATAAATATAATAATATGTATACATGCATGTGCAAAATCATCAAATAGGTGCTTTTTCACCCTGACAATTGTTTTATTTCCATCCTTGTGTCCGGATGTTTGATCATAGGCTTGTTGATCACAGGACGGTTTGATCACAGGACCGTTGGATCACGGGATCATTTGTTCATAGGATGTTTGATTATATTCCCTTGAGTAAATCATTTAAATTTACAAAATATGGAAATCTGAATTGTTAGAATTTAGGAAAATTGCGTACCAATTCTTTTTTAAAGAAACTAAGTGTTTATTTTATTTATATCTTTTTTTTTTTTTACTCAAAACCGCTGTAGCTAAACGAATAAAAAATTATTTTATAAAACTTAAATGATGCAGGTTGTTGTTCTGCATCTTGGTACACAGTCGCTTTTTTTTTTTTAAATGAATAGGTACAAGTGACGTATAATTTTGTTGATTAGTATATTATCAGTAAATATCGTTTATTAGTATATTATCATCTATATCGGTAATTAGTGCTATTAATGTCTCTTTTTCATTTCACACGTATTTACAGGCATTATCGTGATTCCGTTATTACAATTAATGTCAGGAGTGAAACGACTTTTTAAGCCATAAGTATGGACAATTGTTTATTCCCGGGAAAAAATGTATTATCCAGAAAAACTGCAAGCCAGTAAACAGGTTCATTTATTGCTTTTTATATCAGTTTTGTGATTACAGAAAGGTGAAAGGCGACTAATATTAAATAAGGATTATTTTGCCACAGTCACGTCAGGTACAATAAAATTGATTCCAGTATAATTTGCCCTAGATCAAGGATACAAATAACCGCTTAGCAACGCATTTATCTGAAACTGTGAATGGGAGCTAATGGTTTGGATGATTAAGAACAGTTAATGAATCAAAAGCTGGTAGTCGTCGTTATTCAAAGCATAATTTGTGCTGCCTTTTTTCGTATTGGTTATATCAGCAAGAATAAGAATATTTCCATGTTAAATTGGAAAAGGGGAGCTTGTGACCTCTAAATGTCTATTAGCGTACTAACCGGTGGTGGGGATGGGGGAAGCTGAAGGAGAGGTTGCCCGGCGCGACAGAGGTCTTGGGACGCCAAAACGAATGATTAATATTAAATTGCAGGAAAATCGTTTGCAGGGCCATCGTCGTCATCGTCGTCACCGCGGGCACCATTTGCCCTTAGTACGCCACTGCTCTAAATGTCCACTTGGGGATGGACCTAAAATTTACAACAACAGAGCTGATGTAAATCAGCACACATGTAAACTATGTCAGGCACATAAGGATCTGATAAATGGGTTTCCAATAATGACGTATCTAAATTTAAAAAATAGCTTGGTATCGAAGATTTTAAACAAACTTCGGCAAAGTAACATAAGAATAAAATTATTTCTTCACCAAGCCAGGCATATGGCCAATTTTTGTTTTATTCTATCAGAAAAAAAAAAATTATCATTCAAAATGGAAACGTAAAGTTCTTCCAATATTTATCTCCCCTATATAAGGTAAAGTTCTTTCAATATTTATATCCCTTATATAATCTCTGTCCCTCTGGGGACGATATAAATCTTGTGTTCGAAACAAGAGCTTGAAATAAAGAACAATAACTGTATCCGGTTATTTGCATGTACCGCAAATAATTATAGCGTGGGGTGGTTATATGTAATTTTATCAAAAGTTAAAATTTATTTTGTTTTCGCTTTGCATTAAATCAATAAACAGTAAAGCCCAGTCTACAGACACTGTCTACTAATTTGTGTCCACAGGCGAAGTAATAGAATATTTTCTCAGAATACCTACACTTACAGTTTTTATTAAACTGGGGCCCTGAGTGGCTTAGTGATCTAAAGCACTCGCCTTGACCGATCACTGCCACCTCACCTCGTGGGTTCAAGCCTCGGACTCGGTCAATGAGGGTCTGTGAGAAAGCTTGCTAGTAGCTTCGAACCGGGGTTTTTCCGTGTTCTTCCTCCACTAGTTATACTGGCCGCCATGTATAGCCTGTCTTGCGCTAAGAAATGGCGTTAAACTCCAAAACAACAAACAACAATAATACAGCTAATATTGCCAGCGATGATGTACTTGTTATTTAAGCTTTTGGGGGCATGGCGAGGCTTTGAATAGGAATCATTCTGGAAAGTAAATACTGCAACGATATAGCATTTCTTAAGCATTGTCTGTGCACATGACACATAAAGATCGCGCTTTCGTTATTATTGACACTCAGGTTTCTTTGTTGCCATTCAGAGGTTCGTTGTCTATGGTCTGTGATTTTCTCCTAGTCTCCATCTTTAAATACACACACTGACTACCCTTTATCAACATAACACCGGAAGATGATGAAAAAAAATTAGGAGTCGAAATTATTTGATTGAAGTAAAGAAATTCAGGAATCAGTTAGATAATGAATTTTGTACTGAGATAGGTACAGAAACTCCGAAGTGTTTAATTTTACAATCTTTCTTTGCGCTCCTCTACGACCCTACCTCCAACCCATGCAGGGCCGGATTTAGGCATTAGTTAAAGAAGCTACAGCTTAGGGCCTCGCAGTCTGAAGGGTCCTCTTAAAATTTCAGATCTTTTAAAAAGAAACATTGTTACAATTTAATTATAATTTATATTTAAGTAATAATTTAACCCGAGATGTTTGGCATAATTTGTTTGCTATTATTATCTATGCAATATATTTTATATAAATTATATAATTTTCATTGTAATCATTACCCTAAAATAGCCAAGTTCAGTTGTTACACATCCTTATTCTCTGTTAACACTTACCAAATAGAACATTTTCAGCTTCCCATAGCTTAAGGCCTTACCATGTCTGAATCTGGCCCTGAACTCCTGTCTCCCTCCCCCACTTTTATACCGCAACTGAGAAGAATTGTAGAAAGTATAATTAATAACAATCCAACTATTTTTTATATTTAAAAAAAAAACAGGATTAATACTACTGTACTTTATATGACGGATTTAGGAATTCATAATACTTTGGATTAATACTACTGTACTTTATATGACGGATTTAGGAATTCAGAATACTTTGGACCAATACTACTGTACTTTATATGACGGATTTAGGAATTCTTGATACTTTGGACCAATACTACTGTACTTTATATGACGGATTTAGGAATTCTTGATACTTTGGATTAATGCTACTGTACTTTATATGACGGATTTAGGAATTCAGAATACTTTGGACCAATACTACTGTACTTTATATGACGGATTTAGGAATTCTTGATACTTTGGATTAATACTACTGTACTTTATATGACGGATTTAGGAATTCTTGATACTTTGGACCAATACTACTGTACTTTATATGACGGATTTAGGAATTCTTGATACTTTGCACCAATACTACTGTACTTTATAAGACGGATTTAGGAATTCTTGATACTTTGGATTAATACTAGTCCTTTATGTGACGGATTTAGGAGTTATTAATACTTTGGATTATTTTTATTGTATTTGCAGGGTGTAAGAAAACAGGAGAAATGTATTTATCTCCATTTACCAACCTCGTGCACAATAAACCTAATTTCTTATAACAAATACTGGACTTGTATTTTCTATTCTGTGAGTAGAAAGCAAGTGCTGTAGCATTACGACTGGTCGGTCTGGTGTCAGAATAATGTTCCTGGGTGGGACATCATGCCCCAGTGCTAGACGTCACTATAAATTGCCACAATGCAGACATCGAAGCGATATGACTGAAAGACTGTTAAAACTACGTTACAAATCCAGATCACACACACGTACTTACATGTCAGGCACAAAATTACAAATTAATACTGCAGACGAAATAACAAATACGTAATTCTCGATTCAAAATTATCTCAAATAAGGGCATTTCACCAGTAGACAAAACAGGAAAACATAAATAAGAAAGCTGAAACGCCGTTCTGGAAAGGTAAACGTGAACAAACAGAAAAATGAAAGAAAAAAAAATAGATTATATTGGTTCTTCTTTTGTCGTCCTGGTTACAAGTTGTTGAAACAACCCTGAAGTAATAAAGTGTTTCCTGTATTTTACCAGTCTTTGGAGGACTGAGGATTACTGCAATGGTTTCTACATGGATTGAACAATAGTTCATTTTTATCAGAATAAATAGCAATTTGTTTCATTTCACCAAAGTGTTTTGATTTCTGATTTAAGCTCAATTGATGCATTGCAAAGATAAAAAGATACTTAGAAAGTAACATTCCTGAATAAAATTCACGTCATGTAAAGAATACCCTTTCTTAGGAAACGTAAACGTTTACAGATATTCGGGCGTACATTTTTAGACATTTTTCCTTAAATAATTTCACTTCATCATGAACATTTTACAAGAGAAACTAAAATTTACTCATGCAATCTGTAAAAATGCGTGGCTTTCTTAAACATATGTGTCTGATTATCTATCTAAAAGTTTTATATATTAATGTCAAAGAAAGAAACTGTCAATTGTATCTGTGTAAAGCATTGCTGAAGAATTCAGGACAAGAAACATTAGGATAGTAATGCCTTCATTACTTTTATCACATCAAGTTAACTGTGATAATTTATACTATCAGTGGACTTGGCTATAAAAAAGCGATGATAACGTGATTTTTAGATAATTCTATAACGATACTATGTTTAAATATGACAATAACTAATTTGCTAACAGTGTACCAATGTTAGATGCAGGAATTTAAAAGAAACGGTAAGTTTAAGAGTGCTGTATCGATCAGGTGACAAATTTGGCACTTTGGATTATCCGTCCATACGTTCGCATTTTGAAGAAAAAATATGTTTGTTACGGAAAACTCCATATATGTGGTCAGCCTGCTACCAGTGGCAGACTTTACCAGCTGAAAATTCCTTCAGTCCAGTCTTCTCGACTGAAGTCATTCTAATGCATTTCGCATTAGCGGGGCTTCCTTGTTTTTCGATGCACCCGTGCCTTTTGACGTCTATAATGCCTATCTTTTGCAATTATCCTGCCAACAAACGTGTAAAATCTACGTAACGTCCAATTCAAATTAAGAAAGTGTTACCATTAAATATTTATAGCCATATATGGCATAAGAGGTAACGAAAAATTTCACTGACACGATTTCCAAAATGTTAGGTTTATCAGCAATTTTGGCATTCAAATTCTAGTATTTTTAATATTGTTTGGTAAGTGTCTAAACTGCACTTACTTAACAGTTTCACACTTGGTAAGTAACAGTTTTACTAGCTTTTTTATAGCATCATTTGTAGTAATACAACGTCTTAACCTATCTAAAATTTCGGTGTTCTCTGTAATTTCTCATTTAAGTGACTCAATTCACTAAAATGTACGGGATGAAAAAGACGGATATGTCCTTGTTTTGGTTAATGAACTACTACAACTCACGCCATAACTGTTTCCACAGACTCTTTTTTTTTTCTTCACATGCGACACTGTTGAACATAATCACGTGCTCCTCGCTGCTCACAGTTCTCATGCATTTAGAGGTATTGCGATCACGATTCTACTTAAATGACAGCATGGAATTTAATCGGCAGGACACTTCGTGAACTGATAAATGAGTTTATTTATATTGTGAAAGTTCACATTTCTTCACAGACCGTAAGATAAAACTAATTCGAACACCAGTAGCTCAAAGAACCATAAAGTCAAGGTCAAATTTGTGACGTAGGTAAACATGATATTCCACTCTTTTGGCATTCTAATTAAATCTATCAATTAGGATGGTTTGGTTGTTTGATCAAATAACTAATTCTATATTTTTTTAACCATCTATCTGAGGCCTTGCGACTAAACTGCCTGTAATTATGCCTTGGTGTAGTCATAGCATCTTATTAGGGAATTTTGTTATAAATTGGCTCGGATAGGTATTCAATCAAAGGAAAATGACTCCGATATCGATCCTTCGCTTCCATTGTGTTTAGGCCGAAAGAAAATATGCGTTTCTGTTTCACATTGACGGCTCTAGCACTTTTCTCCCCATGGTAAAAATTTTTTTATAATGTTTGAAATAAAAGAAAAGAAAACCTACTTACCTATTCTACATTTAAAATCAGTGCAATACTAAACACACATAACATATTTTTTGGCCTTACAAACTTCGATGGAAAGGGATTAGCTTATGGTAAAAGGTATTCATATTTTCTTCACACATGTCATCCATTATCGTCCGTCAACATTTACATCTTTAAAATAGGTTCATGTTAATTACATTAAATTTTCCATATCTGAGAAAATAAGAGTTTGTTGTAGATATTATTATTAGATAACTTCTCCTGTTGTTATATTTAATCTCCAATACATGAAGCTCGTCTCATTTGCAAGCCAGTTATCTCCCTTCCACGCCATTTTTTTTTTAGGCGCAATTTATATCTTTTCCGGGCGATACTGGACTTACCAAAGGGATCCGGAAGCAATAAATCCAATCTCATTCCGATTCGACATCAAGTTTATATTTTCTTTTTTTTTTTTTTTTTTTTTTTTTTTTTTTTTTTTTTTTTTTTTTTTTTTTTTTTTTTTCTCTTTTT
>JAECUM010039325.1:0-25235 GCA_016617855.1 Megalonaias nervosa
TATGTCATGTTGATGATTAATACCTAATTAATAGTATCATGTGCATGGGCGTGATGGCGAAATAGGGCCAATTTGTATTCATGTATTACAGATTATTATATGCTCATTTTTTCTCCGTTAACTTTACATTGTCAGAATCGTGCAATATTTTACGATATTGAACTAGCGGGTTCAATTCATATTGCATTCACGTGAATAAAGGAACTACTTTCTGTTGTAAACAAATAATTTGTTTCTGAATGAACTAAAGCAGATGTTTCGTGGACTGCCACATGCCAGCTGCTTAGGCACATTCCGCGTTAACTTTTTTGATACAATGTTTCAGATTTAGGCTAGCTATAGACGCCAGACAGGGTCCTTACAAATGACATGCAAGTGACAAGGCATAAACTGTCTTCTTTAGCTGGTAATATGAATGGCAAAAAATATACTTACAGTTTTTCATTCTGAATTTCCTCAAATGTACTTTTAGTTCTGCAAATCCGAATTACATGAGCCATGTCATGGGATCTCAAGCTTGATTACACATTTCGAAATTGTACTGTAATTTCGAGTATATTCCAAGTGCAATTACGTCCTCCTACTGCACTCAGAATGAAATAAACATTAAATTCCATAGCGTCTTTTCGATAATTGCAATTGAAAGACTTCATATTTTTCTCACATTGTGATTTGAAACGTTCAATGACAGAAGAGAAACATACTTGCAGATGTCAGCATGCTTCTTCCCTCACTGCTTCAATCCAATGTATACTTCATGTAGAATTGGCACAGACGCTACTGACTGAAATCCTATGTACTTCATGTAGATAAATCCAGTCCATAATCACGAAATTTCGTCGAATAAAAAAAAAAAATACCCAAATCTATTGATTCTAGATCAAATGAAAAAGTTGTTGCAATGCACATTCATTCACAATATGACTCCAAGTTTCAATTTTAAGTAGACCAAAATGCCATTTTCTTGCGAAACTTACGGTTAGTGTGCGACCAAGTTCAAATTTAACTGGGCGGAATTACGTGTTTATTAATAATGTTGTTGTGTAATGATGAATCTACGCTTGTGTATTTTGTTTGGAACACGGCATACATTCAGTTACTTTGTTTCTTGTCATGTATTTTTGTTTATATAATTAAGCCATGGGTAGAATAATAAAATAAGCATATAATAAAAAGTTTACTGCATTTGTATGGGAAAATATGAACTCGTTTTGTGGGATGGATATACTGCACTCCCAAGGTCGTGCAGTATAGCCATCCGAAAAACTCGTTCATATTTTCCCATACAAATGCAGTAACCTATAAATACGTAGGCATTGCATTTTGGTATGGATTTTGAGAGTTCTGTGATAATGTTCAAATTGTTATCTAATGATCAATGTCAGTTTATGTTCTGCTGAGATGGGACCTTCTTGAAAAGTTGATAACAGTAGTTCTAAGCAAACACTTTTTATGATATTACAAGTGACAAAAGAAAACTCAAACCTAGAGACACATGAAAATTGTTTTTGGATAGTATTTAGTATCATTTTCTGTTTGCAACAATCATCATTGTCTGAGAAATATTCCGTAGCATTAACATAAGATATTCCTTGTCATGGTTCTTCGTTCTTGTGAAGAAATGTCTTTGCCGTTTTAAAAGAACAGAAGAAATAAACCACATACTGTAAACCTCTAGAACCGTTCACACAAGTATGCAGTGAGTCCGCCTTATTAATCCCCTGACTCCATTTAGAACATGTTTATCTGTGAAATTTAAAGTTTCATAAAAGTTTTCCATATGAGTACGTTCTCAACTCAAAACTTAAGCGTTTACTAAAATTACTTCTGAAGTCAGTACCTATTATTAAACTCCAAATTAATCTGCTGTTTCAAACATAGGTTGACTTGCATTATTCTTGTGTGGCTTCTAAACTTTAAGGTGACAGAGTTTTTATAAAATCAAACAATAATGATTGTATATAACAAAAAAGAACTTCCCTCATAAAGCATCTAAGTTTCTCTAACTTTGCTAACAAAACATTCAAAACATTTTGAGAGAGACAGACACATACACACGCACACTAAGTAGAACTATTTGGTAGATCTCATACATGAAAGCGTATCGTATAACAAAAAAAATGAAAAGACCATCAATGTGTTGATAACATAAATAAACTGTCTGAAGCATCCCTGTTGGGCCCTAACACACAACCAACTGGTGATTTAAAATTATGATGCACTTTGAGGTCCCGGGGGAGGGTGTGAAGAACACAGAAACATCAAGTGTGGTGATACCTCTTTAAAGCAAGATTGTGAACTAAATTTCGAATATTCTTAATTTAATGAGAGACAGATGAGGGTATGGATATGCGAATACAAACAATGAAAAACCAAGAATGTACGCAAACCCCATATTGCCGGATAGGTGTCCAGTATGCACAAATATCTCAGTGATTTTGTTACCTGACCATAGCATTCTACCTTGCCCATGTAACCTATCAGGATGCACCTGTGCCAAATGAGCAATGGATTTCAATGGGCACCAGTTGAGTCAAGTAAGCTGAGGACCTTAATGAAAAAGTCTATCAAAACAAACTTGCACAAGCTGACTTCTGAACATATCATATAAACTCAAGCGTGAGAAAATATTTATGTTGCAAACTAAGAAAAATCACTGTTACAAACACACGGGCTATACACTTTACTGGCTACAAAAATCCAAAATATCTTAAGAGCTACCGCAAAGCAAGTAACAACCAGAAATGTACTATTTCAGACCTGTTTTCTTCAAACTTTGTCAAACACCACCAATAACCCCCAGTTAAATCAAACATAATAATGCCGTTGCAAATGAAAACTCCTGTATTTACCAAGCAGAGTGATGACATTCATCAGTCTACATCTTATTCCAAAAGACAATTTTCATGCGTAGAATTTCTGTACTTAGAGTCAACAGGTCACCCAATTACCCTCTTTAACACATTTGCTTTAATGCGCGGTATTTACAAACAATAGCACCTTGCTCTAGACGCTCATTGTGTAATAGTATCCATACAAAACAATTGTAACTTTTTTCTAATAGCGTCATTTATAAGCTAGATTCTATTTAAATAAATTACTCTGATTTTCATAAAGAATGTAAGATGTGATGGCATTTATATATGTGGTAGGCAGTAATAGTACCTGCTTAATTCTGTCTGTGTTGAATCTGCTAACTAGCCCATAATTTTTTCAGGAGTATTTCAGTCTGATTGGAACAATTTGGATGAGAAAACTGATCTATATCGGTGGTTGTACCAAGACAAGGAAATTCCATTTAAGGGGTTACATTGAGTAACCCCTAGACTGTCAGAGAATCGCGTGGAGACAAACAGTGTAACCTCTATAATGTAATAGCCTGGACGGGAGACAAATAATGTAACCCCTTGACTGTGATTTCCTTGTCCGGTGCAAACTCTACCGTCGATTATATTACTATCACACAATATGTACCAGACTATCTTATAGCACAATCACTTTTACAATTATTGCTCCTAAAATTAGGTCAAGCTTCATTATTCTGTACTCATCAAGCATGGCAGATTCTGCTCTCAAAGAACGTCATTGTTTCTTACATTTTACACCCTTGTTCACAAAGTTCTATCAGAACTTCATGACTAAACAGTCGTATCCAAGAAATAAACTCCAAAAATGGTTGACGTCAGATCATTTTAGAGCTCTATAATATGAAATGACTGGTGCGATTGAATCATGTGACATTATCGGTCATATTAAAATAGGATGTTGTCAACGTTGTTGAAATTTTCCGATTACCCGTTTTCACTTTTCTGAAAGTTATTATTATCATGTACATATACATACTTGATAAGTCTATGCAAATATCCATTATATCATCGAAACGTTTTTTGTTTAAATATAGTATATCTAAAGATTCACCAATAAACTCTCTCTGCATTGCTTCGTCAGGGTCAGTTATCGACTACGAGCAAACGTTTAAAGGCTAACAAGATAAACATATTCACTGCATCGCTATAGTTAAATTTATTAGTTCTTTTTTATTGTGCCGTGTTACAAAATTCTTCTTCATAAAAGATATAAATGTCCTTACCCGAACGTAATTTTGATATTCGCTATGACAGACTTTACAATGCTGGACAATGGAAAAAGGAACATACGATTTAAAGTGTTGCTTTTGGCATAGGATAACCTCCTCGCGGTTTAAACTAAATTTCATATAATTTTCATTAATATTTCATTTAATTAGTTCCATAGTCTATCCGAACAATCCACTGCCACTATAAGCCAGTAAACAATGGGATTTTCCCTCTCAACAAAAGGAACACGATTCATAAATCTTCATCAATTTATACGCTTTTCCAAAACTTCCCGATTTTCAAAAATGAGTCTTGATTCCTTTTGGCCAGAACAAGATTGGTTTCAATGATAACAATGCTGCGTTTGTATGTTAATGAAAACAGCATTTCATGTTGGAGATATTTCTGAGAGTTTTGCTTAAACTATATGCAAGCTACCACGGAAGATGACATCCAGCAGCAATAATCATATAAAACTAACAAAATCGTTGTGACTATCTTTTAATGTCTGATTCACTTGCGAAATTTGTGACCAGTTTTATGAAACACTGTCTCTGTAGTAACTCTATTATTTCTCATGATATTAAGTTATGCAAAAATAGAATTTATAAATCATTGTATACCTTACCAAAAGAGGACCTAGAACAGGAATAACGTTCTCCTACTTCAATCTTAAAGCAACTTAATATACAGTACCCGCGTCAGTAAATTAACAATAAAAGTAGACAGTCCTAACCTCTAGCGCACAATTATCAAAATTTATTTTTTTCTGAAATTGATGACGAGTTCATGAAATATTGACACGATAATAACTATATAATCCCTCGTGACCTGGAGCAATGCAAAGAAACATTATAATGTTTATGTACTCCTCTAACAAAGGAGCGCCATAATGTGTACAATGCTTTCCTTTTTGTATGTTAGTGTCATTTAGTATTCAGTACCAATGACAGTAAATCAACAAATAAAGTACACTGATCATATATCCTAATTGGGCACGATTTACTTAGTGCTTAATTCTGTCGTTGCAGTGACATGGAAGGTCTACTTTTGATGTTTACACTTCTTATTTAAAAGACATAAGCAAGAAAAGAAATCGACTCGTTAGGCTCAAAGAAGAAACTCTGCACATACTGCGAAACCCGATCTCTTTGGATTATAGTCGTAAAGTATGCGATAGGAGAGCGAAGATCTAATGAGGAGTTTAGGATATTAGTATTCATTGAATATTTTTTTCTGCAAGGTTGTATAGATGAGTTGCAAATATTAATTTAGTTAAGCGAGAGAAGTGGGGTACAAGCCGCTGATGGTCCATAAGAAACCTAAAACAAAAACAGCATATGATTTTCTAGAGCACAAAATCCAAGAAAAAGTTAGAAATTTCTAAGTAAAATATAAAGATCTTATTTGCAGACTTTTGGGATAGGAATAAGTTTTAATTTCTTCTTATCAAGACCTGTAAGGTAAATAAATAATATAACTAAACTCCTAAATAATCGTCGGAAATTTCGTTACTTATAATAATGAAACCTTACGCTCATTGCAAACATCGATGAACATACCTCGCTCTTAAAAAGATCCTCGTTTCTATAATTTTGCATCCTTTTTCACAACAATTATATCAGATCATTACGACGACATTCGGTTTTATCCAATGAATAAACTATGATAATGACTTACGCCAGATCTGTACACGCATTGGCTAGCACTAATAAATCACATGACGTTATCGATGATATCAAGAGAGAATGTGTGCGAAATGGGATATTTCCGATTCACCTTTGTTCTCCTATCCGGGTACACCATCTACCATGAAAATGTGTTTTATATGACAAATAGTTTGCAAATATTCACTCTATCGTCAGTTGAAGTACAGTATCATTAACGATTCACTAGCGGAACCCAACTAAACAGCATAATAAGTTTCAGAGAAGCTTTCAGTAAATCAGACAAATAATACAGATGATACAGGAATACCGATCGGCAGTCTAAACTAATGGACACTTCTTGTTTTAACCATTTCATCATTAGCAATCTTACTCATGGAGCGTAACATATTTAAACACCCTCTTTCAAACACTTCAGCTTTCTAATTGACCTTAAAAGGTGCTTGGCCTTTCCAAGACTGGTTTTAATGCTAGATAAGTTGCAGGTCAATCGTTAATAGCACATCCAGCTCTCCACAGGGCATGCTCAAACATGTTGCTACTCGAGCGTTACAGTAACTTAATATATAGTATCATTGATCTTATACTACTAATCAATGTGCATATGCCTTACCTCCAAATTGGACATAATAAACTTAATGTCAAATGCTGTCACTGCTAACAGTATTCATATGACAATCATAACACTCAGTGGTAAAATCTCTTTTCTGTGTCTGTCTTTTACAAGACAATCAGAAAAAGCAACTAGACTAAGTTTGTTAAAGTAGAACTGGTCTGAAATCTGAGAACGCCCATCACTTTGCAAGGTTGTCGAAATGATTATGTATACGTTATAAGAGAGAAAACTGGGTGAGAACCTAAACTATTTGAATGAATTGAATATTATTCAGCCAGTAGTAGAGAACTACAATGGTAGAGATATATAACTGCATCTTCTCAAAGCATAAAACACTTGCAAAACGTAACTATTTCGAAATAAAATTTAATACGAAACATCGTACTCGTAACCCTTTCAGGTAGGAACAATTGCTTCATTCGTCTCATCAACAGCAGTAAAATACCTGTTATAGATTAAACAAAAGTTCCAAATAAGAAGTCAAAGTATATATAGTGAAAGGGAGCATTAGATAACTCAATAGACATACCTCTCTGAAAGACGATCCTTGTTAATTTGTTTTTGCGTCCCCGTTCACAGAGTTTTATTATATCTTCATGACGTCATAGCCTGTCCATACAGTTTAATCCAATGAAAAATTCTCCGATAAAAACTACTATCAGATCACTGGCGTGCTCTTTTGCATGAACGGACTTGCACAAATACAGCGAAGTGATATTATGAATCATTTCAAAATGTTGCGTTGTCAATGAAATCTGACATTTCTGATCCACTTATATATATATGTATATATATATGTTATATATATATATATATATATATATATAAGTAAGTAAGTTAAGTAAGTAAGTATATATATATATATAGTATATATATATATATATATATATGTATATAAGTATATATATATATATATGTATGTATCATAACAAGATACTGAAATATATCAATGGATGAAAGAGGAAATTTACCGTAGTGGAGATACCATTTGTTTCGCCATGCCTTTGGAACTACCTTCTTTTCCCATTTAAGAAATATATCTGCCATTACGTATGTTGTTCACAAATGAGTTTCCATATTTCATTTCTTCACTTCTCTCTCCAACAGGATTAGCAGATGTTAAAATGTGTCAAGGATGTCGACCTCTTGTATTCAATTATTGATCAAATAAGTTGTCGCCATTAGAAAATGCCTAAAAATTAACTCCAAATAAAAAAGTGTACTCTTCAAGTATTTGTTTTTTTAAATTGATTTTCTACATGAAACCTACAGATTATTTGTGACTAAACTTACACGAACTTTTGCTGTTGGATATTCTCTCACACATGCAGAATTGTTTGCCTTTAAGACAAAAATGGACATATTTTTAGAAAACACACTTGGTTAAATATAATAATAAAGTTTCATGTAGTGTGTGTGTGTGTGTGTGTGTGTGTGTGTGATTTGGATTTTTAACGTAGCTTGAACAATTTTTTAATCATATCGCTACGATGTCTGCAGTGTGGCAGTTTATAGTGATGTCTAGCATTGGGGCATCATGCCACAGACATGTAGCATGATGTCCCACCCAGTCACATTATCCTGACACCAGGCCGACCAATCCTAACACTAACCTCTTAATGCTGAGCGCCAACCGAGGCAGATGTTAGTACCGTTTTTGTAAGTCTTTGGTATGACTCGGCCGGGGATCGAACCCACGACCTCCCGCATCAGAGGCGGACGCTCTAACCACTAGGCCACCGGAGCGGTGTATTTTTCATGTAGCTATTCTGACTCACAAAACAACCATGATTATGTTCGAGAACGATGAAGAACTCGGGCATCGACGAGTGCTGATTACAAATCTAAATTATGTGACAATCAAAATTTGGGTGCAGCATCTGTTACCGAACTGAACTGCAAGTTTGCCAAGACCAACAACTCATTGAAATGAAAAGAATGAACCCCTCCCAAAAAAAAAAAAAAAAAGTAAGCTTCATCATCAAAATCTTATTTTAAAACATGTTACGCTCTGAAATCTGTCGAAAGACATTTTTTTTTATGCTCCTACAGTACCTCCACCCCAACAACGCATGATGTGCAAGAACTATGTTAAATGAATAAAAGCCTCTTCCTTTTCGTTTGATAACAGGTACTCTTTTGACCAAATGCACAAGTGGAACCATTTTTGTAGAGGCTAAAATTTTAAATATTGCTATCCTAATATTTGCTTGAATTTTGGATCTTCGTTTTCTTTCAATGTAGTAATTATATTGGCACACATCTTCGCTAGCCAAGGTTTAGATATTGATAACTCTATCTACATCTAGGCTTAATGAGCAGATATTTCTGTGTTTCGGGTTTGTGAATTTCATTGGATGCGCCTGCAAGTCACTGCATCCAATCAAACTTTAAGTTGTTCATGCATGATCGAGACCAGGGGAGAACACAAATTCAATGGACTGATAAATAAGCAATTTTCCACTGTCGGTTCGTGTTTGTACAAATACCTTTCACTCAAATACATCTGTAATTGCTTACCTCTGGTACATAGTCATAATTTCGATATTAAATTTGCAAGGTATCTTTTTTATGTCAGTTGCCTCATCTATTTCCTGCTGATATACAATGCACTGTTGTTACACGTTAATGGATGGTTGGCATTACAAACTAAGAGAGACAACTCATAAAATCCAACAGATGTCGCTAGAGCAAAACACTAAAATATCTGTTCGATCTGCCAAGGTGTAGATGGGGTTATCATATCGGAATCTTTGCTAGCGAAGATGACTAGCACATGAATTAGAGAAATATAAGCATATAGAAGGTTTTGCTTTAAAATATATCATTAAAAGAAATTGTACATTTTCTAAGTAGGTATAAGGAAATACTTCAGTTATGCAGTGGGAACATGTTGTATTGTCGCTCGGGACAATACAACATTCCCTACTTCACTCGTGAAACATTACCTGGCATGTACTCAGAATAAGAGGATTTCTGTCAAAATGACAAAGTTGAAACATCATTCATTGTCAGTCGTGACTTCACCACTCCTAACAATGCTATGATACTCACTTCACTCGTGAAGTATTTCCTTCTATCAAATACTGACGTTAATATCCTCTGTATATTCTTTATTCGATCCATAGCAGTGTCTTATATGTTTACAATTATGACAAAGCCAATGCAAATATCCGTTTATGATCAAAACGGATTTAGATTAAATGCTGTTTTAAATACTGTTTTACTGACGATTCATCATCAGTCTCTTTAAGCTGCTTCAATGTCTGCTACTTTAATACTATCAGCAAAAAAAGGTATTTATTTTCATTTTATTGCAACAGTTGAGTTTGATTGTTTATTTGTGTTGTCCATTTTCTGAATTCTTCTTTACAGAAAAGAGATAATGAAAGTATTGGAAACTCTTTGGAATCAGCACATAAAGTATATTATCTAAACCCATTAAAACTATTTGTTTGGAGACTTTGTCGGTACATACAATTGATGATACAATCCTTGACAAGAATAACGCATTGGTTTGATTTAAAATGCCTCTTGTGGCACTGGCAAACTGAATTTCATGTAATGTTTCATAAATGTTTCATTTAGTTCCGGCAATTCCGAAAGTCACCTTCTATCAAAAATTTCAACCTTAACTCTAAACCAATAGACATTTTTGTTTTTTTTATATGGAATTGTTATGATTAAGCTATATGCATAATACCAACGATTATACAGATGCACCTAAGAGACACAATTATGTAAACTCTAAATGTCGTTCTGAATAATATTAAATGTCTGATGCATCTGCAAAATTCCTAGCATAATGTGTGACAATTTGACTATTGTGACTTTCTTATATCTAGTGACGTGAGCTGTGCATACATAAAATTGAAACTTTATATATCCCAGTCTGTAAAGGGGTATTAGAATGGGAACAACATTCTCCTACATGAGTGTTGTAATAATATGTTATGCAGAAACTGTGACCATAATTCAAAACTAAAAGACATTATATTCATGCTCGACAATATATACTTAATGCCTCAACATTTTGTTGTCCATATCATATATATGACTATCATGGTAATCAATTGCAAAATCTACTTTCGACATACATTTTCGCTAATTTAACTAACTCATTTAGCAGGCCAGATGAGAGGAAAATTTCCAAGCTCGGCTTCTATTCGTCTGTACGTCTGAAAGTTTACAAATTGATATGTAGAGGTGGTTCAGCTAAAAGATATTGAATGCTACTTTATGTTTAGTTGAAAGTCATACACGGCCTCCGATGTTACACAATGAAACGCATGATAGAGCCAATACATGGACTAAGTTTTGTATAGTGCAATTAGGAAGAAACAAAAAAATTAAAACAGTGTAACTGGTTCTAGTTAGATGATCTAACTACTGGACAATATTCAGAGCAAATGAGCATTTGGCAATTTTGAAGCCAGAATGTAACTCTAAGATGAACCAAAATAAAGACACCTTCACGTGCCGATATTTCAAAAACCTTCCATCACTACATCCACTATCACCGCCGATGAATACCCAACATCAGCAGTAATTTCTTCCACTATTGAAGCAGCAGCAACAGCAGCATGAGGAGTAGGACTTTGGCCGTGGAAAGAGATTAAGAGACTTAAAGCCGATTATGTCAGGACCATACATTTTGTTTTATTCCAAAAAGGAAAACAAAGCGCCAACAATCCTTTTCAAGGGTCACATATACCTCTTAGAAAAGACAGGCTACTCAATGACTGCCAAATCAAGACGCAGATCCCTTTCCGTGATTAAATGGCGTAAGCTTGTGCGTCTGTTTAAATATCTTATCCATACTAAAACAACAAATCAAGACAAAGAGATACGTGTTTACTTTTGTATAATCACTTTGAATACAAATCGCAATGAAAACTTCATAACACATCACAAAACATCACTTTCTTCTTATTTTCTTTTTCTTTTACTGATTTATTTTTAAATTTCTTTACTGGTATGAGTTCTTCCTCATCACTGTTTTCTAGTTGTCTTGACTTCTTGAATTTCGTGACGAGTATGGGTTCTACTCTCGCTTCTGTTATCTTTTTCTTGGGCCACACCTAAGACTAATGCCATTTTTCTTGACATTGATAAGAGGTATCTTTACTTTTGTCTATCTTTTTCCTGTCTCTCCTTTCTTTTCCCATAATGGACACTGAGGAAGCCAGTCAATCTGATTAAAATCAGATTTCCACTCTTCTACGTGTAGATCTGACAATGACCGCTTAGGGGTCATGTTCTGGTGACCTTTGTTATTACCATAATCGCTAATTTTATCACACAAACAGATGAAGACTTATATCTTTGCGTTTGGGAGATTAAGCAATATGGATGAAGAGCAAGACGAGTTTGATAGAGCAGTACTTGATTTATTCAAAGTTTTGAAACGTAAGGTAGAGCAAAGGCAAACCTTGGACTGTCTGTTGGATAGAAAAGACTGTGTGGCAATATCACCAACCGGATATGGCAAGTCACTGCCGTATCAGATGTATTTGCCAGTGAAATGGGCACTTGATGCTGTCAAGCCCAGCGCTAAAATGACGCCAGGAAGAATTATTGTATACTGTCCACTAGTATCAATAATGCAAGATCAAGTGTTCAGGCTGTCGAAGTTCAACTTTAATAAAGCAGCTTACAAAGGTAAGTATTTAATATCGAAAGTATTTGTTCATTCAGAACACAATCTCAGCTTCCTGTGTATGTGTGTAACCTTTATCCTTTCCTTGTAAATAAAAAAGAAGGATGGGAACTAAATTGAATTTTTTAATCATAGTGGGAAGAAGGTATTCACCTTTGATTGCAACTAGTAATACTAAGAAATTAAAAGTGAAAACATGGTGGCACACAAAATATTGTCTTCATTGACAGGACAGGTTTTCGTGTAATAATATTAATAGTGATACATTTTATTCCAAGTGGGTAACACAGCAGTGCAAACACTAATTTCCCCTGTAACCACAGCCAAACTGCAAGGAAAAGCTTGAAATACATGCACAGTTAAATGACTGCATCCGATGTTAGCCAGGCAGTGCAAATTTGGCCAGTCCGTTTCATTTTATGAATAAAAAATTTACAATACTTTCATTTATACTTATGAAATATATTTTGGAACATAGAAAATAATTCATTGATTTTTGGAACTCTTGTGGGGGGAACTCATATCTGATATCCAGATAATAGCTCTGTGCTGAAAATTATTATTCTTGTTTTTGTTCTTTTTGTTGGGACAGTAAAGAAAGTGAGTAAAAGAACATGATCCAATTGAGAGCATTGACCATTCAAGAGAATTTATTATAGACAGTTTGTCATTGAAGAAATTGTATTTATTATATTTAGGTCTTAATGATTCTTATGTCAAAAGAAAAAATAACTCCTTTCCTAATTGATGAACTACATGTATGATTAAAACCTAAATTGACAATCAATATGTTCTTAAATATGAGTAAATAATTCCAACTGTGTGTACCTAGCAGACTCATTTCACTAAAAGAGTTGTAACTAATTAATGTTATTATTAATATTTCAGGAAACACAGACAAAGATTGATTAAAAAGAGAAGGAAAGACTGACATCATGTTTTCTTCCCCAGAGACAATGATTGGTGAGAATTACCGGAGAGAAAACGTACAAAAAATTGGGTGTATCCTGATAGCTGTAGAATTCCACACAGTTGTTACTTGATAAGGAACACACATCGAGGCTTACCAATCTGTTTTTAAACAGATTCAGAAGCACACACACACACACACACACACACACACACACACAATGACCGCACAGGTCGCCTAGTGTTTATAGCGTCTACCTCGGATGCGGAAGGTCGCGGGTTTGAACCCCAGCCGAGTCATACCAAAGACTTATAAAATGGTATTAGCAGCTGCCTGCCTAGGTGCTCAGCATTAAGAGGTTAGTGTTAGGACTGGTCGACCTGGTGTCAGGATAATGTGACTGGGTGGTACATCATGGTACATGTCTGAGGCATGATGCCCCATTGCTTGACATCACTATATTTGCCCCACTGCAGACATCTTGAAGATACGACTTAATTTGTTTTTAAAGCTACGTTAAAAATTCAAACGCACACACACACACAAACACTTATATATATATATATATATATATATATATATATATATATATATATATATATGTGTGTGTGTGTGTGTGTGTGTGTGTGTGTGTGTGTGTGGAAAGAGAGAGTGAGAGAGAGAATTGTTAATTAATTGTTCCTCAAAAAGTTCTGGGTTTTCTGAGTTCCAGCACCAAAGCAAAGTAATTTATATTGTCTGCTCTAATTTGTTCAAGTAATAAAGTAATAAGCACTGTTCAGTTTAATGGCTGATATCTGATAAACTTATTGCGGTGTTGAAAACGTTGTGGGGACATAACGGCTGTCATTGCGAGACATAGTGGGTATTTCTGCCTCAATGCGCAGCGATAACGCAGCGGCGATAAATCGCCACCGCTGTTATCGTGTCGAATATACTTTATGTTGTAACGGTGTGTTTGTTTTGTTGCTGAAAAGTCAACGATGTTAACCTCAGACAATTAATTATCCACATACATTATAGTACAAAATGCCCATAAGTTTATTTTGTATGCGATGCATGGACTACACAAACACGGTAGATGCGGCAAGCGCACTCACCACGAGAAAAACGCCGCATGACCCCAGCAATGATGCCTTCTGAGGCAATAAAAATTAGTGACACCAGTGCGCAGTAGTAACCATTTGTTACCGCTGCCTCCAGGACTGGTCACCCTGAACCAATATTGGGCGGCGTTGGAATCGTTGTCGTGAGATATTTATACGCTCTTGGAGAACTAGATGGTGGTACAAAAAGAGCTATTAATCCCAACTGGAGTTTGACCACGCTCAAACTTTAACACGTAACCCGTCGCAGCAATACACGGGCGATGTATTACCTTGAAGCGTCATTGCCTCGATATGGGTTTGCCCGGGAGGAATTCCAAGCGATACCAGCGGATATTCAGTTACCGCCCACGGGGGTCATGCAGCGACAAAGGCGCTAGCACCCATACGTCTATTGCACTCGAGAAATGTCAGCATGACGTTACCAAGTAGCTGACCTCGTTGGTTATCAATACCATTACTGGATATTGTCTAGAATGAAAAGTGGGGTAATCAGATAACATTTCGACTTTATATAGTGTACAATGATTGTTTTGTTGTTGCGTCAGATCCATGATATAATCAATGGTGAGATCACAACAGTGCTCTCGAATGCCGTACATTTTTTCGTCACAACGCCGGATACTATTTGTGTGGGTTATCGTATTACGTATTTGTGGTGGTAGAGATGATTTGTGGTCGTAGCAGCAGCCTAGCGTGCTGGCATTAGGCTGCCTACTGTCGCCAAGGATTTCTCGCGTCAGTTGTTATATGTATTCCACTCGCGACACTGCAAAATATACAAGATTCGACCATTAGATGCGATTGTCAATAATTCAGACTTGCTTGAGAATTTATTCGTTAATCCTGTGAAAGAGGAACCGTTATTGCGTATCCAAATATTGCGTCTCATTTAACGCTCATTCCACTTCACACAGTGGGACATAAAATCACGCATTTGGTGTCTCATTTGGGTCGCCAGCAACCCCTCACGATAATATTTTAGTGGATATTTATCCTTTGGTTGATGTATGATTGGTATGTTGCCTTTATCATGACATGTATGATGGGTATGTAGCATCGATGATGACATGTGTGATGGGTATGTAGCCTTTATCATGACATGTACGATTGGACAAATTCATTTCTATATTTTGTTTGTTGAAGTTGAAATAATTCTTGTTGAAACTTGTCACGAACATATTTTCGAGAAGCCATGATCAAATCCACTGGTGTCCACCTGTCTAAAATGTCGTAGCAAGATGTCTCGTGGATTGCCTAATTAATTTCTTTGCACTGTATTTGGTCGGATCTCAAACGCATTCTCGCTTTCAGTCATCTTTGGCACGATAATCATCGACGACTTCTTCATAATAATCAACGTGGTCGCGGACACAGCTGAGTGGTGATTTAACTGCAATCCGAGGTAGCTGATGTTTATTTCCACGCATAATCACACATCAAGAACAAGTGTTCAACCATGTCAAAAACATGTTCAAGGTCTCCACTAGCACATTACATATTTCGTCGAATATTATCACGCGGAGAATTTATTTCCCATGCGCGCTGGATCCCAACTGGAATCAGCGCGTCATCTGAAGACACTGAGATAAGTTTGTGATTTAACTTATCTGGTTTCGCTTATGTTGCTTGCGAGTTTATGTCTGGGCTATAACACCATAACTTTTAAACAGGTTAATAACCCATGTTCTTTTACCAGAACCCCTCCGTCATTCAGATACGCAAGTGCCTGTATTTACCAGAACCATGAAGAACTTCACCGGTTATGGTCATAATAACTATTGGACTGTTCAACGCGCGCTCCAGCTCAATAAAGTCACTGAGGTTGACGCCATTTCTCTCACACACACTTCACACTGAGATATCTTCTCACGCCGATGCCTGGTTAAACTACTACCACGTGTTGTACCAGCAAAATACTCAGTAAACGTTACCAACAGTAAAACTTCCTGTTATCTTCTGGCTAAGTGGCTAAGTTAGTGCCTCAAATAATTAAAATAGTATTGATGTATCTAATTCACTGGATTGTGTATGTAATATGGAAAAGGTAATATATAAGGAACATTTAAGTGCAGTGGTACCTAATAAATTCTGTAAATGACTGTACCAAATTCTGAAATTAGTAAGTTCATTACCAATAGTACCAACTGGACAGAAGAATCGTTCATCAATGGCATATGACTCCATTTTGCTCTATGTGTCAGGAAAAAAGTTTGTTTTTTGTGTTTAGCATAGAATCGTACACAGAAATGCTTATAAAACTGTTGATTAATTTAATTGTACATGAAAGTGTTAAAAATGTGATAAGCAACTTGAGAGACCTGAAACAAATTCCAGCATCATATTTATTATAATATTTATCAAATCTAAACACTTCGGTTCGTATTAGTAAATTTTATATTTTTGAAAACAATCTGAGAAACGTTTTGCGGTTTTTGGAACATATGTGCTTAGAATTCCAAGAGGGAATGCTGACCAAAGCAAGCTTTACGAGTTTGCACCATCTAAATCTCAAACATTGAAACACGACGTGCAGATTTTAAAAGATATTGGTCTCCAATCCTAAAAAGAAACATTGAAAACTCAATATCGAGTTCTGTATAACTGGTTATCTTAAGTCTATTGTTAATGGTTTCACCAGCTTTTCTTTAAATCATGCTGTAACTAATGATGTAAGTTCAGTTCATAAGCTTAACTTTTATCCCCACCAGGAGGTTACGTAGTTCACATATCATGCATAAAACTAATCAAATGCGCCAAGAGGTGCCCGTAATACACTCGAATATCATTTAAGCAATACATTTAATTGATCGATACATCAACCTTAAAATCTGGTATGGTTTTTAAGTGTTTTAAATGTCTACAGGATTAAGGCATCCATGCTAAAGGCAAGGAGTAGACTTGAATGGACTGTTTTCCTGTTCCTTGTTTGAACTGATTGTTTCTACAGGGATCGTTAACGACAAACAAGTAATTAAGAATGCGTAAATACGACAATTTTAATCAAAACCTATTATTGTACAATAATTAGATCGCAATATACTTTTGCGACTTATTTCTTTATAATTTCATTAAAATATTCTCTTATGCTCAGAAAACGAGGAGCTCTGTCAGTGTTCTTAACTTCATGTTCAGAAAAGTCCGTGTCACTAATCTTTCAGTTGTTTTAATAGCAAACACACTTTACTTCTGAAAACGTATGTTGTTCAATTCTGTAGAATGTACTGTTATGCGTTTTTTCATTTGTTTTTATTCCCATTTCAAATTCAATCATTGTCATTCCATAGTGTCAAACAAGCATAATTTAAAAAACCAAATTATATACTTATGTGATCTGTTATCTTACTCTGTATAGCAGAATCCAAATATGCCTTCAGCCGATAAATAAACTTTTTCCAGAGGTTCCAACATGTTATGGTAACAGTACTTGACTGTCTTAACAAAACTATTTGTGACGTCATTCTCAAAAATCAAACTATATATTTCTGGTTTCAAAAGATTTGTGACTAAGCAAGTTTGTCAACCTAACTCGTTAAAGCTCAACTAGCAGATTACAAAAGCTTCGGTTTGTTGTCTATCAGACATATGGAGTGGTCCCTTTTAGTAGTTTTTATTAAGACGTTTAAATTATATGGGTTTAGAAAGTCGAAATGGAATTTTAAAAATAAATATCAACCTCTACATTTTTATACCATCTAAACCTCTAAACTTGAAACACGTTGTGAATATGTTTTAAACTATTGGTCCCTAATGACAAAAGAGAAGTTTGAAAAATCAATATCGAGCACTGCATATTTATTTCACCTAATCTTATAGTTGATGCTTTGAGCAGCTTTTCATTAAATTATGCTGTAAATAATCATTTAAGTTTTCGTTTATAAGAAACATTCATAACATTCACCCCGTCTACACTTTTTTCTCTTTCAAGTGTCATGCTTAAATTTGTGTTTAAAAAAACACCAAAGAGTGCCAGCGATGCACTCGAATATAATTTAGACATTAAATTTTATTCATCGGTTTATCGATCCTGAAATTGAGAAAGCTATATAAGTGTTCATTCTGTTTAAAATGTAAATGAGATTAGGGTATTCGTGCCACAGACAAGTATTAGACTAAAATGAAACGTTTTTCTGACCCTTGCTTGAACTGATTGTATTTCCTGAGAACAGTACCAATAAACAAATATTTCAGAATGTGAAATTTACGCTCACCATGATAATATTGTCTTTTTTGTGCAAATTTTGCAAATTTAATTACTTTTGTTCCCTCAAAGTTTAAAAGATGCACACTTCAGAACAATTATCACATAGTTTCAAGTAGACAATACATTATAGTTGTCTCCGCTATCTCTTTGAAATATTTAATATTACGTAAGGTAGAAAGATTTGCACGACTCAATCACTCATCTATTTGAGACAATGAATTGAAGTACAATAATATTTTCTCAGCAAACATTCATGTCAATTTATATACTTTAAGAATAGTTAGCTAATTAGTTTTGACTTAATTCTTTGACACTTTCAATAAATTATTCTTTTATGCTCATAAAACGCAGTGCGTAGTCAAAGTTCACTTAATCGTATGCACAGAAAAGGATGTTTCACTAACCTTTCAGTGGTTAGAATAACAAGTATACTTGACTTTAGACCCACATATATTGTTGAAGTCTGCGGAATGTATTGATATGCATTTTGTCTTTTGTTTTATGCCCATTTCAAACTCATTCTTATTTGAAATCGTCAACATAGCATAATATAAAGAAACCAATATATGTGAATCCAAATATGCTGCCAACGATGAAAGAACGTTTTCCGCAGGTTATTAAATGTTTTGGCAACATTACGTGACTATTCTGCAATAAGATTTCCGTGACTTTCTCAAAACTTAAGCTATATTTTTGGGATTTCAAACGTTTCATGACTAGACTCAACCCATGTGCAGGATTGCTTACCTACTCCGTTCAAACCCTCGTCGCAGATTACAAAACTTAACATTTATCAACACAATGAGCAGTTATTTCATTTAGCAATCCTGTCAACATCATTTATCATAACGCCTTTTTGATTGAAAATTAGTAAATGTCCTGTAGTTGTTTGGAATGACTTTTAAACATGGTCTGCTAGCCTATTTAGGAACGCAGAAAGCTTGACTGCTCTGACAAGCTAGCTGTCGTAGAAACCTAACAAGCCAGTTTATATTTAGGCAGTTACGACCGCAGCATATCAGCAGGTTTGTTGTCTATAAAACAGATGAAGTTGTCATTTTGTTGTAGTTTTCATTAAGACTTTTAAAGCTTATGGGTGTAGAATATCAAAAGGTAATGTTTAAAACTCAATATCAAGCTCTGCAGGTTTTAACTATCCGAACCTCTAAAGTTGAAACACGTTGGGTATTTTTTTAAAACGATAGGTCTCCAATGTCATAAATGAATGTTGAAATACCGAGCTGTACTTATTAAGTTCTCCTAAGCCTATAGTTGATGATTTCACTAGTTTTTGTTAAAGTATGCTGTAAAAAATTATTGAAGTTTGTTTTTATATGCACAATTCATAACTTTTACCCCGACTAGGAAGTTACTTATTTTACGTATCATGGATAAAGCTGATAAAATACGACAAGATGTGCCAGAAATGTACTTGAATATAATTTAGGCAATAAATTTAATTGATCGATATATCAAGCCTGAAATCTAAATGCTGTATAAGTGTTTACACTATTTTAAATGTCTAAGAGATTAAGGTATCCATGCAACAGACAAGGACTGAAATAAGCCGTTTTCCTGGTCCTTGTTTGAACTGAGATCAGTATCCATAAACAAGTATTTAAGATGTGCCAACACTGCACCTGAATATAATTTAGGTAATAAATTTAATTGATCGATATATCAAGCCTGAAATCGAAAAGCTATATAAGTGTTTACACTATTTTAAATGTCTAAGGAATTAAGTTATCCATGCAACAGACAAGGACTGAAATAATCCGTTTTCCTGGTCTTTGTTTGAACTGAGATCAGTATTCATAAACAGGTGTTCAAGAATGTGAAATTTATGGCGCACCAAGATATTGGTTTGCAACATAAATTAATTGTCTCCCTCAAAGTTGGAAGAATTGCACATTTCAGAACATTTGCAATCTTAAAATATACCACATAGTTTCAAAACGACAAGATATATTTATATTAGTCGCCACTATAACCTTTACTCCATGACATCCTTTAATCTACCGAAGAATGAAAGATTTTCAAGGCACAGTCATTCAAATTATTTCTTTGACACTTTCATTAAAATACTTAGGCAGTTACGACCCCCGCATATCAGTAGATCTGTTGTCTTTGAAACAAATGGAGTGGTTCTTTTTGGTAGTTTTCATTGAGATTTTTTTTGTATTTATATTATAATACAAAATACGATCTATTAGATCATGAGAGAGAACCTTTGAAATAATGAAGGTATGATGCACGAAGAAAGCATTGAACATTTTCATTTTGGTTGATAGTAGCCAGCAATAGAGCTTGTCTTTTCTATGTATGTTGCTTTTTCCATCAAATATTTGAACCTGTGCTAAAAGGCCAATGCGATACTTACACTAAACCTAGTTTATATTTACTTGTATTTAAAATGTGAAAGGATTAAATTGTACCAGCTATTAGCTAGACATATCATGTCGACATAGTACTAGTTTAGCAAACAACATATCACCGTGTTTACCAACATGTTACCTGCCACGTACTGACTGACAAGTGACCTGGAAATTTCCTTTATGCCTTTGCCGTTCTAATTGAGTGATTCATCCATCAGTCCATCCATCAATCACTGCATCCATGCAGACATTGATAAGTAGTCAAAAGAAAATGCAGATTGACCCTAAATAAAAAAATAATCCGAACATGGTGTAGTGTACTTTGTTCATAAATACTACACACATTATGTTTCAAACGTTGTCACAATACACAGGTCCATAATGTGTCGTTTTTAAGATTGAAACTGTTATTAGATTTTGACCGTGGATACCTCAATGAACACACACTTGTATAATTGGAAAATAAACACTAGGTTCATGCCGTTAATGGATAAAGCGCAGACAATGACCGAGGAAAGGTACTGTCAGTACAGCACTGCTGACAATTATTGCGAAGTTACGACTCTGAATCACAATGGTCGCAAATCCCTAATAAGCGCACTATTGAGCAAGTTGATATCGAAGTCAGTCGACTTGTAAAACAATCCTATGTTGGCAACTTGTTAGAAATATTAAAGGGGAAACGGTCTCATGCTATAGACCAGTAATAGCTAGCAGAACAGGACGCCTCCAATAACTTCCTACAAATTCATTTCAAGGAGAGCAACAAAAAAGGGCAGGAATGCCAAAATATACTAGAGATTGTATCTCTTTATATTTGAATTTAAATAGTGATAATTTAGAAATGGAGGAGATGTTTTATGAGAGATTTTTACCAAGAATACTTAAACGTTTATTTTGAATTAGTAACAATGAATCTATTTATTAGAACTAAAGACAGAAAAGTGTAAAGAAAAACTACACTCTTTTTAGCTTGAGCAAAAAAATAAGAAGATGGTATAGTCCACACAGCCAAACTTATTTGTGTGCGTGACGAAACTATTACAAACTTAGACAGTGCTTGATACTGATTATCCCTATTAAATGCGATTTTCTGAATCTTTTTAAGGTCGTGATAAGGTCGTGATTAAAAACTGACAAGCCTTGGTTTATCTTTCTGAGATTTGAAATCCGTGATTTACATCCCTCTTGACCATTTACTACAACTATGGTAAAAAGAGCTCTCGAGAATTATATTGATCAGGACATTATTTCGTTAGCTGACACATCAGTTGGTCAGTCTTTTGATATGGTCACCTTTGCTCCTGGCGGCATTGATCAATACAGATGTATTTGACTACATTGATCTTTTTTGTGTCCTAATAGGGTGACAAAAACAATCTCTTATTGTCGAAAAGGAACACGATACTGAGATCTCCAGCTTGTTTCAGCGGGTTATTAGCAAAACAGAAACCACATCAGTAGCAGTTTCTTTTTTTGTAAAAAATTGAGTACGTATGCAAACATAGAGACCAGTTAAGGTACCCGATTAGGATGAGTGGTCAGTGAGCTATCACATTGTAATTCCGCGATCATATCGACAGAACATTCTTGGTTTAGCCCACGAAATGCCGTTGGCTGCTCATTTAGGAGTCAATAAGACTTAACACATAATCTTGAATCATTTTATTATCCAAAACATACCAATGATGTTTGTAAATAATGTAGTTCTTGTCTCACTTGTCAAATGGCTAGAAAAACCAATTAGAAGGTACCTAAGGCTCATCTGCAACCTATTCTTGCATTTGATTAACCATGTAGTAGAATCATGTTAAAATGAGTCGGTCCTTTACCAAAGACCAAGTCAGGTATCCAATACTTGCCGACCTCAATGTGTACATTCACAAGAGTTCCAGAGACGATTCCTTTCAGATATATTAACACGAAAGACATAGTAATACATCTGATGACGTTTTAGCACTTTCCAAATCTGTCAAGTCTAAACAAGGATAAAGAATTTTCCAACACTTTATGCATGCGTAAGGTATCCAACAGTTTAAATCTTCTGCCTATCACCCTAAAAGTCAAGGGGTTTTGGAAAGTTTTCATCGAAATTTGAAGAATATGACTTGGCCATATTGCTGTGAAACAAGAAAAGACTGGGGTGAAGGTGCTTATTTGCTTTTGTTTGCTGTAAGGGAATCAGTTAAAAAATCATTAGGTTTTAACCTTTTCGAATTAGTTTTGGACATACTGTCAGTGGACCATCGAAGTTATTAAGACAGAAGCTTCTTTCAAGTGAAAATTCCAAGATTAATCCTATTCACTATGTATCTAATTTGAAATAAAAGTTGTCAAAGGTTTGTGAGGTACCAATAACTAATCTACAAACTACTCAGCAAAACTGAAACTAAGGTGTGACAGAAATGCAAAAGAAATGAATTTTCAGGCTCGTATTAGAGTTCTGACTCTCTTGCCCATACCTCAAAATCATTTTCGGGCGAAATAGTATTGTCCTTATACAATTGGAAAGAACGTCCATGACGGAAACACCTTTCTCATATACATATGTTAAATTAGTATTTTAGTAGAGATAGCCCTGTTAACCATTCAATCAATTTAGTTCAACCTGTCCCACACACTGAGGAAGTAAACGATGGAATTCAATCTGACTGTAGTGGCTTTGGTTTCACTAGATTTCAGACTTCATAAATTTTACACAATCTGGGCCAGAAACAATCAGATCTACGACAACGACAAGAAAAAGAATGAACCAGAAAGCTGTTATGTGAATGTGAGTACTTGATTCCTGAGATTCCAACGCAAACAAATAAAATCTGCCATGATGTTGCAATAGTAGATTCAACACCCTAAGGGATGAATCCTATCAAGCAGGAATAATTGAAAAAAGATATTCCGTATTTGAGGAAGAATGTTTTGGGGAACCAAATAATAATAACTTATGCCAAAACCAGATAATACCTTAAATATGTGCACTGACTGTAAAACAAAGTCAACAGTGTCAAATAAAATGGATTCATTTCCAGTATCAAGAATCAATGACAAAATTAGAAATGCAAATTGTCACCATGTTTGACCTTTTGAAAGGATTCTATCAAATTTTACTCTCGAAAATCAGGTTTCGGCTTTTTGAACTCCAGAGGGACTGTATCAATATATATAGTGATGCCATTTGGTATGCCGAATTCTCCGGCAACAACCCAAAGTTTAATGAACATGATAACATCTGGTCTAGATAATTGTAACGCATATATCGTTGACGTCATCATCTATATTAATATCTGGAGAGATCACTTGAAAACCATTCGGAAATTCTTTGATGTAAATTTGTCAATTATTTCATGTAAAAGTGCTTTTCTGAACTTGTGTTACATATTTAGGACATAGTGTGGGACAGTTAAACCTGTAGATGTTAAAATCAATGATATCTTTGAATCCCCATTGCTAGTAGTAGGAAGAAATAAATGAAATTTTAGGGTATGGCTGGCTATTATCGGTTAGGGTGTTCAGTGATCACAACCCCCTTACTTTCATTAACAAAATGAAAACCAAATCTCACAGATTGTTGTGGTAGAGTTTGATGTTGCAGGAATACAACTCTGACATTATGCAAATCAAGGAAAAAGATAATCTGATTGTAGGTGTACTTTCACATGTATGGAAGTAGATATTGTTTAATTATTTATTTTATCATTCATAAGACATCGTTCTATGTAATTTTAATTACTATAGCATCATATGTATATTTGACAAATATGTAAAAGATTTAACGTATAAATCTTTATTTTTCTCTTTAAGTAAGGTGTTATGTATGTCGTATCATGTTCGTGATCTTTGCTCGTAACTGAGTGGTAAATTCTGGCCTAACTGAATATTGTCACTTTTTATTTGTGTTCAAAACATAGCCTTGATTATAACCGTAAAATGTTCTAGAAGAGATCTTGTTGTGTAATTTTCCTTTAAGATGAATGAGTTTTTCAGAAAATGCTATTGCGATAGAGGTCAAGTGAAGATGTATATTAAACAAAAGATTTCTGTCAACAAAGTCTTCATTCCATTATTCACACAGTCTGGAATCAATTATTGTTGTGTTCAGTTATACCTTGAGAAGAATCATTTATTTGAATTGTTCATTGGAATTAAAAGCCGATTTATGTTTATATTTATTACGAAATTCATTCAAAGACATTATGGATTATATAATTATGATACATGAAGACTATAGCTTAATCAGCACATTCAAAACAATTCATTCAGAAAATTCTAAACTTTTGGACTGTTATACATCTAAGACTATCTGATATTTGATTCACAATACTGTGAGTTCCTTTTAAACGTTTTATTTGTGACTTAAAAAATTAAATTATTTGTTGATTTTACGTGTTAGATTTGTTTCTTTCTGTTACTTAGTTGCAGACCTTAGAGTCGCAACAGCAATGAATGTCCATGTGTGTGCCCGTGTCTATTGATCTCTTTATATTTTTGAGTGGACAACTCCAGATCTCCGGCTACGATATGCTAGCAGGAATCTGAGGTGACATCCCAGCTGGTCTAGAACTAAAAGGTTTTATATCTTATTGTCCCTCTACTCCATTCTGTATTATGTGGCGTTTTTCAAAACC
>JAECUM010039326.1:0-20481 GCA_016617855.1 Megalonaias nervosa
AATGAAACTTTTTATCATTCCTGAGGATATCTCAAAGTGCCAGTTCAAGAATTCTCTGAAACTCGCTTGCCCACAATGGTCCGTATCCGTGAAACCAAGCTCTTTTTTTTTACAAAGTATTCTTTTCGCTTGGTTGCCGTGCTATCTTTGATCACAGTTACCAATGAGTCGGTTAATTTAAGGTAGTTTATATTACATACACAATAACATTTATAACAGTGTTCAATTGATCAACTGAAGTGAGTTCACCTGACAAATGACAGGGGCAGCTAGATTTTAAGTTTGTAGGATTTTCGTGCCTTTTAACTTTTCTTTTATTTCACCTTCATTATTTGATTCAAAAGACATAATTAACGTGATAATACAAAGGAGGCCAGGTTTTAATTCAGTGCAACAATGCAACAAATACATCTGCAAGTCAGTTATCAAAACACGGTCAACACCTAAATAGGTTCTCAGAGAAATGCTCGCGGACATAGCTGTTACGGTAGATTGACAGATTTTACGTTTAATTACAAGAGGACACAATGCATTTATGATGATTACACTTAAAAGGAACTAGAAGATAGAACTAGAACACAAATTTCAACTGATAAAAAAATTATTTAATTTGTATTTATTTATTAAAGTACTGCCTCCACTCGGCATAAGTGACATTTTCATTGATCGAAATTTCCTTACATATCGTTAATTGCGGTGTGCTAGGAATGGCACTTGGAAAGAAAATGTAGAAAAATTGTATGACTTATTTTTAAATTTGGTATTTCATAATGTTGATTAAAATTTCCAGGTCCTATCTACCGTTTTCGACGATAAAACAAGTGATATATCAAAGTTTTTGTAGCTAATTTTGATCGCAATTTCCATAAAGTTCATAAAATAGGGATCTATTTTGGGGGTAATTTCTGATTTTAAAAAAATGGGATCCATGCCTGACCTCGCATTATAAGCAGGTTCGCGAGTTATCAGGGCGCGAGTTAATCAAGGGAGTGGTGTACGTATTAGCAAAGGCAACTCACCTGTAGGTAGCCATTTATTGTGGAATTATACATACATTATTATACATATATTAAGAGTTTTCTATAAGACTCAGAGACTTAATCGTCAACATAATAAAATTACATCCTGAACTTAGTTGTGAAGTTGCACAGGCTAGCCATGCAAGCACCCAAGTACAATTAAGTGTGTAAAGATGACAAAGTATGGCTAAAATTGTAAACGCATAACTTTGTCAAGATAGAAAGAGAACAAATGTTGGCTATATGGATGGAGTATACTTTTGGTCTCTTGTTTTGAGAGGGTGCTTCTCAGCATGAGCAGAAATAGTAACTGAGATATTCATGGGTTTTGCTGCCTGACTGCCACCTAGGCAAGCAGATAACTTTTAGCTCTGTTAGCTAAAACTTTTAATCTGGGAATGCTGGATTTGCAAGGTAGTAGTAATACACCTAAGGTATTGTGATTGGGTAACATATTTAAAGAAACTGGTCAAACAAACAACACATACCCTGACCTGTAGGTGCATTATGCCACAGAAGCTCAGAACCTTTGTTGTTTTGCAGTTTGACTCAACTTATATGTGAGCATACATGGTAAATATCTCCAGTGGTTCAATGTGCCAAACAAGATAAATAGTAACAAATTTACATTTACCCTTGTTGTGACCTTTAACCTGAGTTAAACTCTTGACAAGGATACAAGTTGCATAATTACATCATTCCCTTGACGTGACTCTGACCCTGCAGTAAGGGAAGTGGATATGATGTCTAGTCATGATAAATAACTTTGTAAAGTTTCTTTTAAATATCTTCAGCAATTGAAAAAGTTACTCTCAGAACAAAGCTAAAAGTCAAACAACTCTGTCTCATCATTATCATGAACTTGAAGCAGAGGGTCTGGCTATGGTACACTGCACACTGTCTAGTCATCATATATATTTGGGCAAAGTTTCAAAAATATTTTTCAAACCCTTACAAACTAATTTGCTTGACAAGTTAATGGACGGACAACACCAAAGCCAATCGGATTAAAATCTGATCTCCACTGTCCTACGTTCAGATCTGACAGCGACTGCTTAGGGGTCATGTGCTGGTGACCCTATGATATTACCATAATTGCTAATTTTATCAGCCAATCAGATGAAGTCTTCAACCTACCCATTTTGGAGAGTGAGCAGTATGGCTAACAGCATCACTGTGTGCCAAATGATTTGACTCACTTTCAGATTTCTGATAGCAACATTTCCATTGGATAATTCAAAGAACACCAGAACATGACCACTAAGTGGTCGTCATCAGATCTTCACATAGAACAGTGGAGATTTTATTTTAATCAGATTAACACCAAAGCATAATATGTCCAATTTAAAACAAGCACCTTACTGTTGACCTTAATCCAGAGTGTGGATGGTCATACAAAAACAATGATGCCAAAGTGATAATTATGTGGAGCCTATACCAAATCCATTAATATATAAACTCACTTCTCTGCAAAATGATGCCAACTTTTGTCTTATTCACACTGCCATATGTCTGAAAAGGAGAAAGAAAAATCATTACAGAAACTGCTATAAAATGCAGTGTGCTACACAGACATGAACAATAAAATTACAACAGTCTTCCTCCTGCAAAATGAAAATGTCAGCAACCTAGTGTTTAGAGCATCAGTTAAAAACAGTATGCTTTGACTCTGGCAGTTGTGGGTTTGAACTTATGCAGAGATATAGCTTTTATCAATGCCTTATTGAAACAGGGTTTTATTATCAAAAGCTCAACAACAAAAGCATTCAGTACTCATTGACCTGCCTGGTCACAGGTGAAAAAAGCAATGACACAAAACCCCATTGTCCAACATCCTTTAACAAGCTGTACATTTTGCAGGGTCCTGCACCTTTGCTTCTCTTGACCAAATGATCATGGAGGGAACAAATAGTTATTGTTGGTTGACTAATGACAGCAGCCTGTTCTTCAGAAGGAACCAGGATTTTATCTAACAGGGGCAGTTCAGACAGATATCTCGATCAAATAAATATCTTTATGTCTTAATTTCATTTTGTTTCCTTATTTTAGTTTATCTTAACCTTTACAGGGAAAAATATTTTTGCAGCACATGATCCCAATGGGTTCAACTGTTTGAGAAAAGAAATGAAAATTGCTCTCAGCTTTTAAATTGTCTGTATTTTAATTAGGCTTGATATTCTGCCTTTTCTACATATAATTTCAAAATACCACCTTTATTGGCATGACTTATGACAAGCATTTTAAGGGTGCACTGAAGACTGTATACTCGCACAGTACATTCACATTTGCCCAAATTTAAACTAATTTCCAGAGGTTCTTGCAAATCACTGCACTATAAGTGTGTGAATTAAAACACATTTTGCACAATTCATGCAATCACATGCCCTGACAGCATCTCTGCAGATTGTGTTACAAGAATGACTGAACCGTCAAAATGGAACTGCAATTAGTTCAGATCTATTGATATCATATGTAGCTCACACACTCTGTATACTGAACTTGAACACTGCAAGCCATAGATGAAAGCTGCTTTGGTGGCATTAGTGGAAAGGCGGTGGCTCAAAGTCAGATGAGTTTGGCAATGTCCAAACCCAGGCCAGGTTCCATTTTGGAATAAAGTGAGTGGGTGTGGTCTGTATATGTCAGAATAGGACCACAAGTCAAAGATTACCTTGTTGCAGCCAAAATCATCTCTGCCATGATGTCAGAACAGGATCTTCTTCAACAACAGAGGGAAAATTTGCCATCAGGAAATAGGTGCTGAGAGGTGTGACATCACTGATGTGACACCAGTCAGTGACAACACACAATTTCCCCTCTGTATGTCCTCAAAGTGGAAGATCTTCAACTGTTGCAAACATATCCATGATTAAAGCTCCAAACTCCTTTTTGATCAAGACATTCCTGAAAGAAGCCAAGAGTAAAGGAGGTGTTTATTAAGACATTGATGGATGGGTGGAGATCCTGACTACTTGAAGGGAATGGAGGTTACTATGACTTGTATGTGTGTGTCTGTTGCTAAATTGAGGAGATCATTGATTATGGGTGTTTCATCTTAATTGGGCAAACAGCTACTGCAGTCAGTTCCCCTCATTTCTTAATTATCTTCATAATCAAAACTGATGGAAGGAAGTTGTATTCCCACAATACCTTCCAGCTTATTAAAACAGTGTATATGGCCCATGCTTCTGGGGTCATGTAAAAACAAAAAAGAAATGTCAAACATCAGACAGCAGCAAAGGGCACAGACCCAATGAAAGGTTCCTAGAGGGACAACTATTTGAAGTCGTTGTCCTCCCTTGATAATGAAACCCAGGAAGGTATTTCCTTACTGTGACACAAAGATCTGGTGATTGTTTCCTCCCTTCACACATCAGGACCATGTTTCTAGGGGTATGTTCCACCCACTTGTGGAATGCATTGAGAATGGCTTTCACTTCTAACAGGTTGATATGAAGAGAATTCTCTGGAAGTGTCCACATGCGACTCAGCATCGCAAGTCCAGTAGTAAAATGGTATTATAACAGTTCCACCTCTAAAAAACTTCCTTCCTAAACAATGTCTTGTCTGATGTTTTCTCTGATGCATAAGCTACACTTTCAATGCATTTTGGGAGAAATATGCCAAGCTAATATGTGTTAAAATACTGAGAAGGGATAAGATCAGACTTCTCTACATCGATTATCCATCATGAACTACGAATGAAAGAAGTAAGGTTGTTCATTTCAAAAACCAAAAGCCATGCTTATGAACATTTTGTAGCTAGTTCTCCAGGAATGCTGGTTTCTCCTTGGAGAACATTCTGAACTGGGATATGACTTGGCCTAATATCTTACTGAATGTCCAACTTCAACATCAATGAGAAAGATGCCAAGCTGATATGTGTTACAGGTTAGATGGATCAAAATGCTGAAAAGGAACAAGGTCCAACTTCTCTACATTGATTATTCACCACACAATGAAGTAAGGTTGTTTATGTCATGAACCAAAAACCAAACTTACCTAATGTTTTTGTGGTGTGTCATGCAGGGACATTGCCATCTCTGCCATGGACAACCTGTACTCTTAGTGAAAGCCTATGAGCTTTGATTAGAACCATATGAATTAATATATCAAAGTACTCATGAATAATGATCACGTAACTGTCATGTCATCATAGGTCTCATTTGCCTTTGGACATCGCAAACAGAAATTCTGGAGTAGAAGCTCTACGTACATGGTTTTTTTTACCATCTGCAGTAGAGGTGTGATTGTGTGTGATTTAGATTTTTAACATAGCTTAACAATTTTTCAGTCATACTGCTACAATGTCTGCAGTGTGGCAGTTTATAGTGATGTCCAGCACTGAGAAATCATGCCGCAGACATGTAGCATCATGTCCCTTCCAGTCACATTATCCTGACACCAAGCTGACCAGTCCTAACACTAACCTCTTAATCTTAATTATCCCTCTGTAATTACAGGTTTTTAATTGCAACTTATACAACAATTGCCATGCACACGGCAAACTCATCTACTGTAAGGTACTGGCCTTCTAATTTTTTTTGTGGGGAGCAGGGCTGTGATTTTTATTTGAGCTGAAATATTTTCCTTTCTTTTACCTCAATACAGTTAATATTTTTTCCTAATAATATCATGGATTTAATATGACATCATTTGCTGTAAATCAGAACAAAGTATTTTTTCCAGTTATTGTCCCACAGAATTAAAGAAAAAAGTGTTATGCTCCAGCCCCAGAACACTGAAGTGTTGTTCCCTAATATAAATGCAGTATACAGTGATACATACTGCAATACATTCAGAAATACTGAGGCATACCTTTGTACAAAATTTTTGCTGTACCCAGTTCCGATCCACAGTGCCCTTTACAAACAGAAAAACTTTCTTTTTACAAAAACATACTCTTTCATGGGATCACATGGAGTTCCTTCATGAAAATAGGAGCTTGAACAACAAAATCTGGAGACCCTCTGACACAGTTTTGGATTGCCCATTGTTTTCCAATAGTGGTTGGTCCAAAGCAAATGAAAAGGGCCTTGTCTTTCACCTCAGGTGGGTCGCCTGAAGGCATGGGTGTATCACTGATGAATGACAAAAGACACTGAGAAGGAAAACTGTTTCCTCTCTCTTGCCTCCCTGCCTGCCTGTGAAAATAGGTTCATATGACCCATTATTTGCTTTGCCAGGAGAGAAAAAAACAGAAAAATCTGTTGTTGTTGTTGAGAACTGCCACTGCAAAATCTCTGGCCACAATCATCCCTTCTCATGTACGTCCCCTAACAGGGTCATGCCAAGATATAATATTGCACTGGAAGATAGGGCAACTCTTATGCCTCTAGCTTTCTCACCTCCTCAACTCAAAGAAGTGAAGAACTGAAAAGGAAGGAGAGCAATGATCTTTAACAGCCTTTTTTGCTAGATGAAAAATGCATCAGACACACAAAGTCAAGTAGGGAGGAAATTGACACAACATTCCTAACTCTGATGTGGCCTTAAAAACTTGTCTGTACACTTTATCAACATTTAGACCATGTTAATGTGGAGATAAAATCTCTGCATGTGACATCTTACTGGTGGGATGACCATAAAGAAGCCTTTATGTTACTGAGATCACTAATGCTCCAAGATATTCCCAGTAATTTTTGCAATCTTTAAAGGCATCACCATGGATCCATGCAGACTGAAACTGACAATTCCCTCCAGGCATATATCTTACCTTGATGCCAAACAAATGAAATCTTTCAACAAATTTACATCAACTTTTTCAGTGGATTGTAATTTTTTACTGCTTAAAACAATATGCTTGCACACAATGAAAACGGAACTACTGAAAGTTGAAAGTGACCAAAATGAACAGAAATAGCCAAAACTGATCTGGTTTTTTTCGAACATTTTTTGGGAAGGATTTTCAATGGTTCACAACCAAACTTAAGGAGTTTCCAGGTCGGGAAATATGATTTATGAATACAAAGGTTTTTCCAAGTTTTAAGGAAATGTGGGAACCCTGTCAATGGGAAGTATCATCAACATGCATCATCATTTTGTCTTCTGGATGTAGTCAGTAATGATCGCACAGCACAATGTCAGTCCAGCATGGCTGGTTTGGCTTGGTTCACTATGAATTTAATAGGAATGGTCTGTCTGGTCAATTAGTTGAGTGGCTCACCAGCTGGAGATGACTTCTGTCCACTGTAAACTTATATATCTTGTTTGTACAGCTGGACTGGTTGGTCAGCAGTTGGAACAGTGTACCAAAGATGTTATATACCTTGTGGTCCAGGGTATGGTCAGTGCAGACAAAATCTTGCTATGATGTATTGGTGGAGCATGTTCATTTCTGTAACATGTAAGATGCTTTATGTTTTTTCTTACCAAAGTGCATTACACATTACATGTATGTGCCAATGAGTAATTGTATGCACAGAAACATTATGTCCATCCTCCATGACCTAAAATCATTTACATTTCTTGGACTTCGTTGTCCTCTCTGTAATGACAAAGTGGAACAAAACAATAAATTGAAATAATGTAAATAGTGATATCAAAATGACTTAGAAGTGCAATAGCTGATAAGTACAGGACCTGAAACTTTCTCTGGTGAAACTGAATGTTAACGATCCAAAATCACATGTAACAATAATAAACAGTTCAATAATTTGTAAAAATATGAATAAATTCACACAAATTCACAAAATGTTGTATGTACTATATAAAACAACATTTGAGTTATTATACCCCTGAAAATAAAATAAAGATGATTTGAAACTAGAGTATAATATTAAATGGTATATCAACTTTTTCTTTCCAACAATCATCAATTGTTACCTGAGGAAAAAGAGTATCACAGGCTAATGTCAGGCCAAACAGCACAGAATTTCCACACACATTGATCACCTGCAATCAAGAATTAAAAATATCACCAAAGAGACTTCAGTGACTGATTCTCTTCAACATTAGAAAGAATGAAAACTACTGAATCTTGGAGTCATAAGTCAAAGTGACATTAATTCACTAACGACTTTTTATCACAGTGATTGCTTCATTGACTTTACTGGATATACAGTGGATCCTCCATATAATGCATGATTACGGGTCAGTCATTAAAGAGGACTGTGCTATAGGGAAGGTTGCATTATACTGGGTTGCACTGTAAGCAATGCTATGTTATAATGAGTATTACAAACAGAATTCAACCCAACAGTGGGATCCATAATATGGGTGTGCAATTATATTGAATATACAATAATTACATATAAATTCTTATATTTGTATAGTACAATAATAACGTAAATTTCGATAAAAAGTTGCAATGGAAGTCTATCATTTTTATAAATAAAAAGTAGCAATATTTCACCACTTAAAAATAGTTTCCAATTGACAATGGTATATTGAATTCCATTAGTGTACCTTGGGTCATCTACTTCAGCAATATTTATACTTCATTTCCCTGAGAAGTTGCAGCATGGGTAATTGGAAGTTACATTTATGTGACTCTTCATCCCTTTGAAGCATTAACTTCTCTTTGTGAACAAATAAGCACCTTGCTGACAATGATGACTAAATGACACTGACCTCCAGCCACAAGTGCTTTAAGCATGGCTGAGTACAACCTGGTGAAAAATTTTACTTTGCAATCGGCCATATGGATAAATTTTGCTTCAGGAAAGAGTCAAATGGATGGGAAGACAGATGAGACAATCACTCTGTGCATAGTATGTGAGGATCATGTTAAGTTCTCCAGTGGACCATGAATCTTACCTACCATATGAACAAGCACCATCCTGGGAAAATTGCTCATTATATGGATGGCAAAAGAAACAGTTTGCATTCACTCTATTTCAGTAAATTAATAGTAATCTGTAATTCTTTCTTAAATCAATATATTCCAATAATATTGCAATATTTCAACTAATACTGGAATATACCATAAAATGATTTTTAATTAAAGATCCACCCCTAATACATAACTTGTATATCAGGGACAATATCCTGAGATACAGTAACAGTGAGGGATTGTCTATACACTAGATATGCACATGTATCTACTGCTAATTTCCTTCAATAATTTTTCAATTGATATGTGCCAGTAACTCTAACATATCTGTGGGGCTTGAAAATTCACTTTCACACCATATAATAGTAAGTAAAAAATTCCAGCATTCAAATGAACTTTCCTATCACACACCCAAACAAGTACTGATTTGGGCTCACCAGTGTTTTCATTTAATGAAATATAACCAATTTATTTCACTAAAAATCCATGGAGGTTTAACATTTGTTTTCATCAAGCCTATACAAACACCTCCCTATCAACTTTCAATACAAATAAACACATACCAGAGAGAAAGAAGATTGGTTTCAATTTGTAATTACTCAGAACTACTTTTCACACAATCAAATTGCAACCATTGACATTGTCAACTTTAATATTTCTATGACAGATTCTTGTTTTCAACTCCTAATATGCTAGTAATTTTGATAACTTCTGCAACTAATATACACATCAAAATGGTCTATCACATCAATACATGATATCAACTGCAACATTCCTTTAAGGGTTTTATCAGTAGTTTATTTAAACCCATCTAATCTTGCTCCTGTCATGAACTAATCTGCAGAAGAATATATGTTTAGCATACCCTACAACATGATAATTTATACTGCAAGCTTAAATTAAAAGTCTTACTAAATTGCCAAATTTGTAAAACCTGAATTCCAAGGAAGTTTTTCATATATAATAAATTCAGATATTTACAGTGACAGCTAGTGCAGCACTGTCCAGTATTTCCTTCCCAAGATGTCCAATGACCGTAAGGCTGACCATCAGAATGCCCTGGTTCAGAATCAAAGCTGTCACCTACAAAATACAGAAATCTGGATAAGAAGTATATAATAGACTCATCTATTAACTTTATGAAGATTGTACAAATACACTTATCTATTAACTTTATGAAGATTGTACAAATTCACTTATCTATTAACTTTATAAAGATTGTACAAATACACTTATCTATTAACTTTGTGAAGATTGTACAAATACTCTTAACCATTAACTTTATGAAGATTGTACAAATACACTTATCTACTAAGAAGATTGTACATGTTTATTTTTATATGTCCTTGCTCACAGTGAAATGTATAGCAATATAATTACTTAATATAAAGCTTCGATATTTAGTTTTGTCAAAGAGACTGAATAGCATGTTACCAAACTTATGCTTAATACAAGGTACATAAATAAAATACCACATATCACCTTATTTTAGTGACAGCAACATTTTAACAATTATGATGGAGGTTGCAAAATTAATCTGACAAAATGTTAGTATCTATTTACATAAGTTTGCAGAATTTCTTATAATTTCATGCAATATTAAAATAAAGTAACAGTTATTTACTTTACAGGTTTAATTGCAATGCTTCAGTAATTCCTGCTCTCTGCATGGCAAAATTACAACAAGAGGCAAAAGTGGGTATGATACTGCTCACCTAGATAACTGAAATATGTAAACTTACGAAAGCAAATTCATACATGTATGAAAATATGGAATGCTAAGAAGAGTTTGGATCACTTTGTGGCCATATTGTTTTTTAGACTTTCCCCTAAAACATATATGCATGTTTCCATTTTCATGCCAAAAGCAAGCAAATTCAGTGCATTTTAGTCCCACCCACCCCCATCAAGGTTAGGTCATGAAAGTTCAATCATGAAATCTGACTATTACCTTTAAGTAGAGCTCTGAAGTTACTGGGCAGACAACAGAAGCAACCCAGGTTTTACAAAATTTATCTTGTCTTGACCTTGCACAGTATGCAACAGTACATCAGGGTTTACATTCATTCTACTTACGAATCTAAGCCAACATTGTTGATCCTGACCTGCTGCCACAACAGGCAATGGCAAATCAGGATCTACACTCATTCTACTTAGGTATCCAAGCTAACAGCACACATCTTGGTTTGCTGTCACAACATATGATGGCAGGTCAAGCTCTACACTCATTATACCTAGAAATGCCCAAGCTAAGAGTGTAAATCCTGATCTACTGACACAATATATGATGGAAGATCAGGGTATGCACTCATTCTACTTGTGAATTCAGGTTAACAGTGTTGATTGTGATCTGATGGCACAACAGACAACAGCAGATCAGGGCTTATGCTCATCCTACTAATGAATCCAAGCTACTAATATAGATTGTGATCTGCTGGTACAAGATGTGATTGAAATTGTTGTCTACACGCATTCTACTTAATCGTGTAGATCCTGATAAACTGGTGCAATAAGTGATGGAAGATAGGAGATAACAGTGCAGACCTTGAACAATGGCAGATCAGGGTCCACACTTGTTTTACATATGAATTCAAGTTAATAGTACAGATCTTTATCTGCTGGTTGTTGTTTGGGGTTTAACACCATTTAAAGCATGATAGGCTATACATTGCAGCCAGTATAAGTGATGGAGGAAGAACCCATGAAGTCCCCAGTGAAAAACATTGACACATTGGAAACTGATGGCAAGCTTTCTCACATACACATATTGGTCAAGCAAGAGACTCAAACCAACATGAACAGAGGTGTGATGGCAGTAACTGGCAAAGAAGACAAGTGCTTTAGACCATTCAGCCACCCAGGGCACTCTCTTGATTTGCTGGCACAATACACAATGACAGATCAAGGTCTATACATAAATCCAAGCTAACAGTGAAGACCATGATCTCTGGCACAATACACTATAGCAAATCATGGTCTCCACTCATTCTACATATGAATCCAAGATAATAGTGTACATCCTGATCTACTGGTACAATATGTCATGGAAGATCAGGATCTATACTCAGGCTGCTTATGAATCCAAGCCAGCAGTGTAGAACTTCATCTGCTGGCACAATTTACAATGGCAGCTCATGTTGTACACTCATTATACCAATGAATTTAAACTAACAGTGAAGATTCTGACATGTGATGGAAGATCAGGTTTTCTTTATTCTTTTAGTTAGGTACATGTTAAATATGGACAAATATGATACTTTCACATCTTATACAGTACATAATAACATACAGCAAGACAGGCAATGTGTATTTACTTTTTACATGCACTTATTTTCATATATGCATTTTTTATTCAGCTTGTAAATAATGTACTATAATGATGAGTTACATTCCAGTTAATAAAACCTTTCCCTCTAAAGAATTAGAAATTACAATCATCTGATACTGAACAGTCTTTATTATTCACTGGGTACCAGTTTACATGTAAAGCTGCCAATGGGTGCCCGGGTACTCACATACCCGCCCACTGATTATAACCCAGGTAATAAAATGAACAACTGGATACCCATTAAACAAATTTTCCAATTTTAGATTGTGACACAGAATAATGATTACAGTTCAAGGCTCATGTCGTGTGCGCATTTATTCATCATCAAAGGGGCTCGTATGGTTGCTTACAATATACTTGTCATACTTGTACTATATAATAATATATATTCTCTCCTTTCTTGCACGACCTAATTAAGAATCAACGCTGATATTTCAAGCTGGACTGACCCAACTTTGTGTCTATCCATGGTTCGTGTGCCATTTGTCTCACGACTTACATGCGCTTGTTGAGCAGCAGAGAGGGTGAACAGACCACTTTGCCTGAGACCTTATTTTACAAAAATAAAGGTTCCTACGAAGGCTAAAAAAAAGGTCAATGACGCTAAACCAAAGCCTCTAACCGAGATTATTTCCATACGGTTGAGAACGGATAATAAATCGTTTGGGTTAGCTCAGTTTTGTTATCAATCGCTGACGTATTTTTTTCAAATTTTTATGCGATTTCATTTATGCGTTGGTCACTCAGTATTGGTCATTCACCCTCTCTGCTGCTATGAATTAAACAGCCAGTATAGATATTATTAATAAATGAATATTGGAGAACCACATTCAGCTAGATTAGCTCGAGAGCGACTAGAGGTAATTAGAAAATATCTACCCGTCCGTGATTTAGTTAAACAACAACTACAATCTCGTCAAGAGTCTCAGGTGGAATTTGAAGAGGATACAAAACAATTATTTAAACCTATCACTGAGACTACTAAAGGCATTCTACCTGTGTTAGAGAAAACCGCTGAAGCAACTGGAAAAGTAGCAGAAAGAACAAAACAGACAAAAAGAATTTTACGTGGACTTCCAGCCGAAATAGCTGCTGCGATGCCAGTCCCGGAAATACCTGAGGATGAAGATCAGCCTGGAGGTGCTGAAGCACCAGCCCCTGAACAAAAGAGTCATGCAATAAGTGCTGCTGAACTGATAAATTTATTTGATGAAGATGTTGTTAAGGTAATTAAAAACTTGAACCTAAATCAACTAGCTGAGTTTGCTTTGGATGGTTTTAGTCGAAGAGATAAATTAATGAAACCTGAACACGATAAAGATATTAAAAACAGTAAACAATGGAAAAAATATTTATATCGCATACGTATGGATGTTGAACGAGTTAATGAGAATGATCCATTGTATCAGGAATATATTAGGAAAATTAATGATTTAATTCAATCAAGAAAAGAGGAGAAAAAACAAAGTAAAAAACAAAAGAAACAAAAACCTCCAAAACAAACAGAAAAAAAATCACCCTTAGAAAAAATTAAGGATGTATTTACAAGATCACCAAAAACATCACCAAAACCAAAAACATTACCGGAACCAAAAGAAGAAATTGAGGAAGAAGTATTTTATGATACTCCTGGCGCAACTGGAAGTGGTCTAGGAAGTGGTCTTATTACTTGTCCCAATAATATCCTTGCTGATGTTGATCGACTAGAAATCCTCATTGGAGGAAAACGAGCTGGTAATAATTCCCCAGAAATCATTAATGAAGCAGCTGATATTTGTCAACGATTATTTACAGGTGGAATTATGGATATTAATGTGTATCGGTCCCTCATTAATGAAATCGCCGATGACTACTATAGTGACTAAGTCACTGGATTGAGTATGTAATTAAATACAGTTATTATAATAAAATGATCGTACATAGTACTCAACGTGGACCAACCATGGTCAGGGCAGTAAATTCTTGATTACCAATATACAAAACAATCTACGGAGATGGACTAGGTGATGTTGTTCAGGGTCTATTTAGAAGGATAGCCCCAAAAGCAATACCGATTGCAAACTGGGAATGAAAGCTATTGATGTTGTTCGTGAAAAGGGTATTGGTGCTGTTGGCAATGTTGCTGGTAAAGCATTCTCAGCAATCAAAGATAGACTAACACAATTAATACGCAGACCTGCGGTCCGACCTCAACCTGTAAAATTACCTAGCACTGAAATAATGCCTGCAAATATTAGTAAAATAATAAACCAAGCTGCTAATCAAAAACTAGCAGAGTTGGCTGATGTACCAATGTCAGAAAAAGAAAAAAATATAACCGCTAGTCTAATAGCAGGAAGTGGTCTCACTTCTCGAAGTGGTCTTCGTGTTAGACGATAGCAAATATAATAAAGATGTTTAAACGTATATCTGATCCAGCGTTCGACATGGATGCACCAGTACTCAAGGATGAGTCTGTGCGTGATTATCAATATTATTCTTATGACGCACGACTGCCAAATCAGCGTGGACAAATTGAACTACAGGTTCAAGATACAAGTAGGTATTTCTTACCCGCTGAGGCATTTATTGAAGTCGAAGGTGAAATTTTAAAAACAGATAATACTGAATATGGAGCTGAAGTTAGGGTTGGTTTTGTTAATAATGGTATTATGGCATTGTCTGATAGTGCTACATACATGATTGACGGAAAAAATATTGAATCAATCCAGAAAGACGTCGACGTTGCTACAACAATACTTGGTCTTGCGAGATACAGCGACGATTATTCAAGATCTGTTGGTCCATCAATGATGTTTGCGAAGGATACTTCTGACCATCCTGATAACAGAAACGTAACCATAGGTAATGTAAGAGCTGCAGGAGGAGCTGCTGATGTTGATGCAGTATTATCAATGAATGAAAATTTCAACTTAGGATTTGCAGCACGTCGAGCGATGTTGAAAGATGGAAGTAGAAGATTTTCATGTGCAATTCCACTGTCACATATTTTTGGATTCTGTAGAAATGTCAGAAAAGTCATTTTCGGAGCTAAACATATAGTTGTACTCGTACGAAAGGCTACCGACGATGATGCAATATGGAGACCCATTGGTGATGCTGGTAAAGTAATACTAACAAAATTTTCATTGTGGATGCCAGTGATGACTCCGTCAATATCTGAAGAAGACCGGTTGCTATCCTTTATGAATCAAAGTGGTAAATCAACGTTATCATGGTTTACAGTGACCACAGATGCTGTGCATAGCGCTGTTAATGGTTTATTCACATGGCAAATAGCTTCTCAGCAGGGTGTTTCTGCACCACGGCATATTTTTATTGCATTACAGAATAATGCACGAGTAAATAATCAACTACGTAGTCACATGATATTTGATAAACTCGGTGTTTCTGAAGTTTCATTAAGGATAAATGGACATCAAGAACCATCCGAGGATATATTACTGAATTTTGATCAAAATCATGTAGCACGTGCATATCATCGTCTGATGACGTTCATGGGACGTGATCAAAATATTGATACTGGTTTACAAATATCACAGTTAGATTTTACAACCTTATATCGAATTTATTACTTTTCGCTCGAACATTTAGATTTAACCAGACAGTCAGTAGTTGATATACATTTTCGAGCTCGCGTGCTGAAGCCAGTAGCAGCAGTAGGACCACCAGTAGTAGAAGGTATTGACAATTACAGAGCAATAGCCGTTATACTCAGTGATAAGACGATGTTACTTGAAGGTGTTGGTGGATGAATGAGAGTCGTTGATGCTCCAGTAGAAAATATGTAACACATAATTAGATCACCTGATTTAAAATCAGGATAATAATTATAATGTCATACAATCACGTTAGCGTTACCCTGACACCTGGTCAGATTAAAAGACTACAATCAGCATCAAAAAATAACTGTGGAATAAAAATATCGCTAAAGCGAGAACAGATGAGCGGTTCAAATAAATTATCGTTGACCGAGCGTCAGTTCAGAAACTTCAATGAAGCCAAAAAATCAAATAAAGGTATAAAACTTAATCTTTCTGCGGGCGCCATCAAAGACATCGCTAAGACGGGTGGTATATTTCCACTTCTCGCAGCTATACCAGCTTTAATAGCAGCTGCAGCCCCAGCTGTTGCAAAAGCAGCTGCATTAGGCGCTGTTGGAACTGCTGCTGGAATGGCATTAAAGAAAGCAACAGGAAAGGGAATCAAAAAAAAAGGGAAAAGGTCTCAGATTGCCAGGGACTCCACATTCATGGTACGGAAAGGGCCTAAGACTTCCTGGGACAGTTTACTGATATCACCTATGTCCAATTTTGATTTACTTAATGCTGCTAAAAAACTAAAAATTAAAAATTTTAGAGGTGTTTTCATGCACGATCAACCACCTAAAATCTCTAGCGATTTAGAAACTGGTATTATCAATCTCGATAAAAATTCTGGATCAGGCACGCATTGGGTTGGATATGCAATTGATCCACGTGGAACTATTTACTTTGATTCATATGGATTAGCGCCACCTAAGGAATTTCTTCATTATGTCAGCAATATTATTGCTCCAATTTGGTATTCAACGTTACCAACACAAACACTAGCTGATCCACCAATATGTGGTCGTGAAGTACTTAATGTACTTGATGCTATATCAAAATCAACAAAACCACCTCATAAAATCGTGCATGAATATACCACATTGTCACATTTAAACAGATATTGATAAATATAATGGTAGATATTTACGGAAGATCTGCTCGTGGTAAAACTCAGCAGCAAGGTGATTTATCTAAATATGCAACTCTTGATCAACTCAGAAATGAGATTGATGATTTATTAAATATTACAAGTGTGGATCAAAATGAAGTCATTGTTTTTCAGGATAAACAAGGACGATTAAAGACAAGCAATATACAACTGCCAGATGTACTTATACGAATTCCTACCGCAGTTGCTGATAATATCGTTACTTTTACTGATCAAGGTAAAATACAAGATTCTGGTAAGTCAGTTAACGATTATATCAAGAAAACTGGTGATGTATTTACTGGTGATATTATTATGTCAGGAAAAAAATTACATACCTTGGAAACCCAACCGTAGATACAGACGCCGCAACAAAAAAATATGTCGACGATCAAGAATCTAAGTATGTGTTAGTCAACGGTGGTATAATGCGTGCATTTCTCAACATGAATAATAATGGTATTAATAATCTTAGAACACCAGAATCTGATTTTGACGCTGCAACGAAGAAATATGTAGACGATAGCAACATTCCTACGACAACTTCGTTAAAAACAATCAATGACGAAATGACCACACTCAATGGTACTTTTACTAGACATATACAAACGTTTTTAAATTTTCGTAGAAACATAAACAAATCTGTACATGATTTTTTTGGTGATCCACCAATCATTGACATAAAACTAGCCAACGTTAACATGAAACTCAATAATATTGTTAGTGAAATACCTAATATTGTTCAAAAAACTAATCTGATTAAAATTCCTCACAATCAGATCGTCAATATCGTGTACACAGTAGCATCAGGATCAGCCACATGGACACCACAAAATAAAACCATCAAATACACTGCGGAAATTGCTGGTGTGTATAGGTTGTCTGTACTTAGCAGTGTAGATTTTAGAATATTTACTACATCTCCATCAACTGGTAATTCTTCTAGAACTGTATCTGTAACATTGGATAAAGATTCTGAGGAAATATTTACGTTGGAATTATCTGATAAAGATATAGTTTTGGCTAGTTACTGGTGGTATCTGGAATTTGTAACCAAACTCACCAATTAATTACTTAACGTCATAGTATAATGAATGAAACTTCAATCGACGTTCAACGTCACAGATATAATCAAGTATGTGAATGCCTGACCAAACTAAAAAATATCCTTGACAATTATACAGTAAAAGTAAAAAAATATCGCAGACGTATGGTTGTCATTGATATAATCGTTTACTCAGTTTCTGCTATTGTTGCTGGATCCGGATTATTATTATCAACGATAACAATGACAGCTCCAGCAATTGTAATGATTATTGTTTCAACTTCAACGACTATCGCAGGTATTCTCAGTATTATCGCTAAAAAGATATCTACGTGCACAAATGATAAATTACGCGAGTACATAATAAAATTACACACAGCAACAGCAGCCTATTCGAAACTAACTTCATGTGTTTCATTTTATCTTAGTGATGGTAAAATATCCGATGAGGAATTTGCAACAATAATGAAAACCTACGATGAAGCATTCATAATCGCTACTGACGATAGCCAAAATGGAGAATTAAATAATAACAATAATAATAATGTCTGAGTCCTTGACAACGTCAAGAGAGTTACTTCAACAGATCGTCACTAATACGACTACGTCAAAAACTACAATGATTTCATTAAGTTCGACCAATCCTGAGTTTAGCGTTAACTTTCCAATCGCAATTCCTGCAAAAGAAATAGCGTTAGCGCAGCTTCGAGTTTATTATAGCTGGCCTAATATTAGATCAAAACCATTTGGTGGACAACAGCCAAATAATTCATTAGTATTCGCAAATAAGAATAAACTTGATGGAACTCCTGATTGGCAGGTAGTTAGTATTCCAACTGGTAGTTATCAGATAGAACAGATCAACGATGAGTTCCAGCACAGAATTAAATCTATTACAGGAAAAGAATCAAAAATAACAATTGGTATATACAAACCAACATTATCAGCGGTGATTGAAATAAATTCCCCTGATTACTCTGTAGATATTTATCAAAGTTCGATTAGATCAGTATTAGGATGGCCTGATATTCCCCCTATTTATAATGGAATTTCAGAACCAACTAAAAATGAATTTCTCACAACGGAAAAAAAATTCATTAAAGATCCAGAATATCGAAATAAAAATCCATGGTCTTATATATTATTTGAATTTGATCCAAGCGACGATAGATATTACTTTACTGATTTCGACGGTCGAAGGACCCCTAAGATAACTAGATCAGCATTTAATGTTATCAGAGACGCCAGGACGCAGATTGATAGAGAGATTGTTGATGAAGAATTTTTTAAAAGATTTTTAGATCGTCTTAAGCCTGAATACGATAAAACACTTAATGATTTAAGAAATTTATTTATTTCATCATCTCAACATTATAGCGATGATGTAAAAAATCAGATAATCCTGTCAATAAAACATTTAAATAGGATCCTATTTGATTTATACATCGCCAATCGAAGTATTATAAACGTTGCGACTAAACTCGATGGAAATATTTACACAGATCCAGAACTTAAGAAATTATTCCTTGATCATTACAAAATAACAGAAGAAGATTTACAAACATTTATAATACCAGATTTAAATAACGCTGAAATGAAGAAAACACTCAACGATGTCATTGATGAATATTTCCCTAAAATATATGCAGCGTGGAGAAAAATTGCCCCACCACCGGTTATTCTTAAACATAACAATGATCCATACGGTGGAGGCCGTCATATATCGCCAGGCATTGTTAATATAACATCGACAATTGCAGTCAATCTACTATGTGACGCAATTGATAGTAGCTATCAAGTAGATCTTTCAAAGTCTAACCAGGCCCAGCAAGGATATGTACTACATACATTCACCCCTATGGTACCACCAGGATGGCTCATTGTGTCTGAGCCAATAAATCAGGTCTACTTGCGTGTACATAATCCATTATTGTCAAGAATGAATTTCAAACTCACAAATCAAGATGGCAACATTGTGGACCTAAGAGCAGAGACGTTATATATTAATTTGTACATACGCTCGTAGAATGATGCCTGAGTAAATTTTGCAAAAAATCTATTTTTTTTACCTTGACCTTGACCTTGACATTTGACCTTGACTTTTGACCTTTTGCATGTATGTATGTATGTATGTAATGTATGTATGTAATGTATGTATGTATGTAATGTATGTATGTATGTATGTATGTATGCAATGTAATTTATCAAAAATAATCAGTAGCATCCTAAGTGGTTACCCGTCACGGGGCCCCTTGATAGCCTTTGTGCCTTTCATGGGGTCCTTACATTGTTGTCTCTCTTATGACTGTTATGGGGCACCCCATGTTCTGTTTCTTTTGGCTAACATTCTTTCTGAATGTTCATTTGGGAGCCCTTCAGTGGGGTAGAGAGCTCAGGCATGCTACTGATTATTTTAGGAGGCACCTTTTGCATAGACACATCCCCCGGCGAATTTCTAATCGAAACGAAACATTAGAAATTCAGAGGACTGTCTAGGCATTGCGGTTTCAATAAAACCCCCACCAAATCAAACCCCGGGGTAAGTGCAAAATGCACTCACCACGTGGCGTGACATGGT
>JAECUM010039327.1:0-48459 GCA_016617855.1 Megalonaias nervosa
GTTTGTCATATTGAGTTTATTTACTCTCTTTTTCGTCACGGATAGTGTGGAAACTCTTACAATAGAATCACGAGGTGACGCAAAATATGGCTTCTACAACAAGTTTTCATCCCTACGTATAGACTGGAAATATAATGAGTTACTTCCAACCCACAATTGGATTGACTATTAACCGAAAGTGATTCTGTGCGTCTTTGATATTGTTTAAAATCAAGAAGAAAAAAAAATAGAATAAATCGGTGTATATAGTAAACAAAAAGGTATTTAAATTGTTGTGCTGGTTTTGGATTACAATGTTTACCACCAAAAGCATCATTCTTACCACAAAGCAACACCCGAACTGACAACACTCGAGTCGTGAGATATTCTATGATGGGATAGGATTATTCTTAAATGGATCTGTACAATATCTCTGAGGATTCCAGGAAAAATCGGAAATCTTATCGATCTTAGGTATACCTATGTACTACTTATGCTCTAACAAACTAAACCATTTCTCTACAATTGTATTTTTTTCAAGAATATATATATATATATATATATATATATATATATATATATATATATATATGATGTTTATTTATTCTTCAGTCGGACATGTCTAGTACGTGTGTTGCTCGTATAGATTATGCAGCAATGTAAGTCATAAAAACACACGAGTTGTTTCCCATTAACCAGAAAGTCATAAAGTCGTGGCAACGTTTGCATCAAGGCTGGTTTAAAAGGATCCTGATACGTTGTATATTTTCAGAGACGAACTCAGGAAATGAAAGTGGAATCATTCGGACGCAAACAATACTGTAATTCACGCCTATCATATTCACGTTTTCTTCTAGACGATCTGCAATATTCATGCACAAAAACACCTTTTCTTATTTGAATTTAAGAATCATACTTACATATGTTTCGTAAGAATATAATGAGCGTTGTGATTATGTGTGATGAACGTGCGGGTAGTTTATTTGGATGTATATTGAACTGATAAATGTAAGGTTTAGGTAGATTTTCGGCAATTTTAAATCAGTACTCCTCTCGATCACTCTCTACTTACCGACATTGTGGAAATTATCAGGCTGACTATGCAATCGAAAATGGTCTGAAATATAAATAATGTTTTAGGTAGATATATACATTAAGAAGCAACTTAACTTTCACAGTATTACCAGATGCACATATCGGCAAATTGTCATAATTTGTTTCATACCCCTGTAAAAACAAGTGCTAAAAGAGCACTATCTTCTCTATAATTTGTGCAAAACAGACACATTGTTGGTGTGGTGCAAGAGTTAATTGTATTCTGAACATATTGTCTTCCTTCTAGTTAGGGATGCTTTACAACAAGTGCATGCTTCAGAGGAAACAGGATATAAGAAGTATTCAAGAAAAGATGATGAATATAACACCAACATTGCAAACACCAATATAACACCAACATACCAAAATAAGGTCATATTGACTTAATTTCAACCGTAGTGACCCAGGTTTAGTTTTGCAGTATTATGTCTAGTTCTCAACTAGTTGCAAGCAACTTTGTGAGGCATCTTGGTAAGTGCAACACCATCGTTCCCAGCTAAGGTCCTTATGACCTGTACTGTATATGACACACAATTTATGCTTTGGTGAAGGTTTGCATTTAGGTCCTATTTTGAGGTATTGTTGGCTGTGATGTTAAGTAATGATACCACAACACAAACCCATCTTAAGTACTTCACCTATGGAACACGTTTGATGGATATCGTTTGTCTAGATAATTATCCTACACATCTTAATACTCTGTTTTCATTCGTAATGTAGATTCGAGTAAATAGGATCGTATGTATGATACAATATGCCTATTGTCAGCCACTGATGTCATATGTACCGCGTCCAACAAATATCAGCTTTATATCTTTAAGTTATGGTGTGGGAGTCAAAATTCAATAGCCCTTGTTAAGTAGGTCTTCAGAGAAAATGTATAGGGTTATCGTTCGCATTTATTATGCAATAATGTCTTGATTACATCTCGTCTCTAATCTTCATTTAAAACATGTTTTGCATATGCACTATCCTTGTGTTATATACCTTTGATTTCGTATATTTCTTTGCCAATAATTCGCATTAAGTTGTAGCAATTTTCACCTTATTTTATGTCAATGTTATGCTTTTGCCCTGTATATATTTCAGTTGTGTATAAGCATGCTTTTGTATTAACAGAATCATCGAAAACTAACTGTGTCACAATGGACATGGGATACAATAAGAAACATATCTAAAGGATCATAAGTCCCAACAATAAGAGCAAGTGTTAGAGGGTACACTTAGGCATGCTACGAGATTATTTTTGTACAGTAACGCAGCATTTTAGTGATTAAGCATGAACCAATAATCAATTTAGTTAAAAGATATTTGAAGTAATTACATATGATCATAACATCATTTTATTAAAATATATCAAAGGTTGTATTTGTTATGAATTTTATTTCTAATTACGTCAACATTATTGTTACTGCAAGTATCTATTTTTGTCTACAAAAAAATGTAGTACTCTATCCACTTTTTGTTTGTTTTTGTAGAATCATCCTAAACAAAATTGGCACATAAAGCTAATTCAGCTGTTAATAGATGGAATATATTTTAAAATTTGACAAGAAGCAGATTTTCTATATTTCATACAATAAACTGATATCAATTGTTTCACCTTTATTATTAGTTCATGGAAATGAGCTTAAGGAAAGAAATTGATTAAGATATGGAGATAATTAAATGAAATATGCCTCGCGTCAGATATTTACTGAAGTAACACTTGTTTTGACGAGATTTTTCATTAAGAAGAAAACAATATTTAGACAGTAACCACTTGAATCTCAGAAAGGATCGGGTGGGCCGTAGGCTTTCTGAAGGCTAGACTTTGATTGTACTCCCCAAACTTGTTTTCTAAACGTACTGGAGAAAAAATATGGGTCATTTCGCGACCAGATTGTCTACTTTCTTTATGCATTCCTTTCTCGCCTCACATTGCAGTGGTTCTTGTCTTACTGTTTGTCATCTTGATTGCTCAGTCTGATGGTACAATGTTTATTGGGTAAACGTTTCTTTGTGTGTCCCCTGTTACTGCAATATGTTGTATTAATTTGTGGTCTGTGCGTCTCTTGGTGTTAAAACCCCATTTAGTCTTCTGGGCCCTTGCCCGTGTCATGTCTCCCCTAAACTTTGTGATGTAACATTTCAAGAAATAAAATTCGATAATTCTCTATTCTATTTAGTGTACTACAGACTCAAAAATTAACTACATTAATCTTAAACGTGATTAGAACACCCAACAACCATTTCTGAAGGATTTGATATTGAGGATAACTATGAGGAGATTCTCTAAATTAGAGCTTAAAACAGGTGAAACTGAAACGTGGGTAATTATAAATAGGTCCGTCTGAGAATAATCCTGTTTAACTTTTCCTTCCACTTCAATTATTTAACCAGAAAAAGCTTATTCAGAAGCGACAAATGATGAAACAAAGCTGAAGGTCTCACGGGGCCGCCATTTATATCAACTTGCGATTTGCACCTAGCTAACACATCAGTAGAAATCAACTTAAGGTCTAACACTTTCTGGTCATTACAGACACAACACTTGTGGGTAGATATTGTTCATTGACAAAACAATCCTAATATTAAATCAGTGCACATGATATTTGCAAAGGCTTCCAACTTATTGAACGTTTGGAAACCATCATTTACCTGAATTTCCGATCATTTATTTGTACCTCGTGTTAAATATAACAAGATACTTCGTATTGGCTGTTATTTTTAGCCATTTAGCACTAAATGTCAGTCAAACCACTATCAGCTGCGGACTCGGCACAAACAGCAGCTCCATTCATTCTTAAGTCTCTTTATGTTTGTCTCAGCTTAAAATCTCATGAAGGTCCAAATTGAAGACAGCGACGTTTAAAATATACCGGACACTCTGGTCTTGTACGTCTATCAGTTGAATAAGTAAAATGGGAATATGACATCCCCAACAACTGTGAGTGTTACATTCTTATACTTTTGAGAAGGAAAGATATAGCGAGTTACATTAAGGTACATGAAGTCAACCTAATATAAGACTTGTCGATAGTGTTGCAAATGTCAAATGTACCGGTGTGAAAACGAGTTTTTTGAAGGCAAGGTTCGTTTCCTAACTGATCTGGCGGTATCGAAAAATAGTCTACTAATCGAAAAGAAAGTCGCTGTCAAACTCGTAAATATACGTTTAATAGATGGACTTGATACTGAATATGGGCACCTTTGTCCTCACGAGATTTTAACTTGTTGCAACGGATCTCTATCTGAATATCTCTTGTCATGCCCGCTTCAGTACGTCTCGTAGCAATGTTGCAATATTTATGTTTGGTGTCTGAAATCAGCAGATACGATGTCTTTATAAATGTTTATATTTATTTACCCTTAACCTAAATAAAAGATATTATTCTTTTTGTATATTGTTCCTCATAGGTCATTTTTCATTAAGAAATGACAGTTGACTTCAACCCTTGATGATCAGTGACCGAGAAAAGAATTGTTCATATATGTATAGAAATCTTCTCAAAAGATCATGTAGAATATAGTTTCATAAAATGGTCTGGAGGGAGTTTTATAACATTATAATACACTAATGTATTTATACAGGAGAATCTGAACTTAGCAACATAGCAGGAAATTATAATGATAATAAGAACAACAACAACAACAACAAAATCACTACTACAGCCACTACTACTAATAATATTAATAAGAAGAGCATAGTAATAGTTGTATTAGTAATAGTTCAGGATGAATTGTAGATTATAATGATTAAATTCAGATTAAATGTATTTATATGCGTCCATCCGTCCTTTCGATGCCCATCCATCAATTTGTACATCCACCCATCCATCCATCTATCTAGTGTACATGTTAATGTACATATTCATATTTATAACGTATTCATGAAACAGAGAGCACATGTATTTAGCAAATACTTAATCCTGAACTAACGAGCCTTGGAAGACATTTGAATGGCTGAAGGTATGAGCAAATATATTAAAAGATTGTCACATGTGCATTCTGTGTATACTTCTATTATTAGTACATCTGTTTGTTTTTGTGCAAAATTATATCTTTAATATATGTATGAATGGATGGGTCATTTGATATACAACTCTCTCACAAGACTATATACAAAGCTCTATACGTGTATAATTCTCCTCTCCTCAGGAAAAATATATGCTAAATTTATTGAAACTATCTCTGAGGATAATACCATGTTCGGTAGTACACCTTCCTCCAGATTTACATAATCACTTACAATAGCTGCGTTGAAATATATGTCCAAATAATAGCAATTCGTTATGATAAACAATACAGTGTAGTTCTATCTTCACTAGCTCCTTTTGAGAGAAATAAAATATTATAATGTAGTAGGAGTCTCAATTCTGCATAATAATACCCACTATTAATAATAAACAAAAATGTAGCACACGTCTTGAATACATCACACATTCACCATTTAAAGAAGAGCTAAAACGTATAATCGTATATGTTTTAAGCAAAGTAAAATGTATTTTGCGATATTATATATGCAAGGTCATTTTTTCAACCACACAAATTTATAGCTAAACCATTCCCATTAACATATTTCCTTACTTCTTATTTCCACTGCAAGGCTTGAGAACACAAAGCATATTCATGTGAAATTTTTAAGAGACAAGCCAATCCTAAAAGTGATGAGAAGACATTCAATAACGATACAATAATTAACATTTATTTGTTTGCTCTATATGTTCAATTCATAAGATGACACTATTATATAAAAAATGGATGTCTGAATAATGGAAAATACAAAGTGTTTGGTGTTCTTTTGATGACCCTGGAAAAATAGATTATTGGTTGTGTCTGTGAATTGTAAATCCTGTTCTCACAGAATTAAAAATCCTAAAATGAATACACACTGTTAAGCAGGTCTCAGAATAAGTTTGTGCAAGGTTGCAAAATGAATATGTTTAAGCAAACTACATGTAGTAATGCTCTAGTTAGATATTTGAATGTTTGGAAGAAGTAAACATTTCATGTCGCGCATGATACACTCTTATTCAAGCTCGGTGCATGGCAAAAAATAAAGAAACTGTTCTTTTCCTATCATGTTGGAGTAATAATGAAAATGGAATAATCTTTCTGCCAAATAACTGTCAAATTTCACAAATTTGGTTAGTACTGGTTCAGGTGTTAAAGTATAAGTAAATGCAAGTAGAAGCAACGGTTAGCTTATAAAGTTAATAATGAACGTTGAACATGTCATGAGAACTTAACCGAGATTGAAGAGAAACCAATTAATTATTAATTTTCTTATTAATACAGGTTTTCTATGACATACACGTGTTCTCACTGAGTACCGCAAAAGTACCATTGTCACTTCTTTTTCTTTCTGTAGGTCTCCATTCCGAGATATGGGATAAAAAGCAATTAAATCAGTCATATTGGTACAAGCACCACTACGAACAACATCCAGATATTCGACCCGATTCAAGAGCACAAGAGAATGGCTTTCATCAAACTTTTTTATGGTACGTTCTTATTACATCATGTCATGTTCTACCATGACCTTTCCTTTGTACACTTAACTTTGATCTCTCCCAGTTAACTAGACCGTGGTAATGACCTCCCATCTTTGCTGCTAATATCTGCATCACTAGAACAATACTACAAGGTCAGGAACGTTTCATGTGGGTCAGATTCTTTTTACATCTACAGCACATTATTTATGTAAATGTCCAGTGACTTTTCCTTGCTTATTAAACTTTAGAAACCCTTTTTTAAAATATAATTGACTCCACAATACAGAAGGTTTATCGTTAACAACTATTGGCGTACCTGACGTTCATTCGCTGTTTGGAACTATAAAATCTATTCTTTGCAATCAGTTAATATTTTCAAAAGCAGTCATAGCACACAATATAAACAATGTAAAATTTGCACCGCATATTAGTCATTTTTTTTTTTATAAAAGAGTAATCACACCTTTAATTTTATGTACAAAATAATTTTCTTTACAAAAGTTAACAAGATCGTGTCTCAACATATGTACAAGGCTATTGACAGAAATTATATTGAGCGAAATGCGTAAGAAAAACCGCTATGTATTTATTGCTGCAGTTTACCACACATTTATTATTGTCTTTTTCATTGCATGCATGTAACTAATTACTATGTATTAGCCTAACTAACTATCTCTGTCTTTATTACCCCTTATCAATCACTGCTCAAAATTAGAGGTGCAGTAACTGCCTTTTGGAGCTGTAAGTTATAACTTTCCGCCTTAGGTCAAATTAACCTAGTCTGGGCTTAACCTATAAAAGATAAGATGGTAATTGGAATTATAATGTATTTTCTTGATTTTTCTGTCAATGTCAAGTTTCGTAATCCTGTTCTGATAACACTTATTCCTATTTCGTTACAGACACAAAAATTACATAACATGTCGTCAGACATTTTCGAAGTAATTTAACTCCACAGGAGCAGACCAACATTAAAAAATTCACATATCAAACATTTTGTTATAATGGCGAATGTCACCAATGGAACTCTCTTGTAAATAGGGATGGATATGGCATCTTGAAAACCATGTATCTTGTAAAAGAATTAAAGCCTAATACACCGGCTTGCTTTCTACTGGCATGACCCCACCGTAAAGTTTACAAGATTTTCAAATGCAACACGTCTACCACAATAACAAATGTATCGATGTTTCATATCTGTAAGTTACACGAATACTATATCAGACATCATAGTTATGCCAGATGTATCAAATGAGGTATAGACTAAACTGTTGTGTGTGTGCGATATACATGCTTATTGCGTTTTGATGGTTTGGGATACGTAAACAATGAATTTGCATTGAGTTTCTTGATAGGCTTCATTTTTTTAAGTTACAAGATTTTCTTTGTACTGCAAACTCGATTTCATCAATATATGATGTCGACAGTTCTTATCATAGAGTGTCACTTGTCGAATAAGTTCATCATTCTATCCTACACATATACCGATTGCACTAACCCAAATCAAGGGTGACCTGCCTTTACCTACTGAAAATGCATGTGCTGCAAAGTGATATATATCAGAAAATGTCCTGATCCACATTGTATTCTTCAGAGCCAATGTGATCACATGGATATGAAGACGTTTACATTTATTAACTGCAGAGATCAGATATAACTTTTCAAATTTGTCGACTGAAAACATTTTGTCCAAAATGTATTTTACAGTAATGATATTTACATTATATATAGCAGTATGATTTTCATATGGTACATGTTTCATGTTGTATAGACCACTGAGGTATCGGATTAGTAATTATTTGAAAGCCATGGAACCAGCCTAATGGTGAGGGAAAAAGAAGAGCACTAAAGGTTTCGAGATGCACCCATTTGCAAATAAATTGGTTAAATGTTTTTCCAATATAAATTTTCACAAGCTTTAATCTACTTATAATAATTGAACACAATAAATATGCTTTCTGGTATTCTGTATTTAATTTTATACCAACAAATTATCATATGAACTCATGGTACAGAGTTATGTTGTACGATTCTGACCAGAAGCCGACCTGTTTAACAGAACGAGGCTCTAAAAATGCCGCAATACAAGTTTATTTCAAGGCTGAACAAAACTTGTTCTAAATAAATAGTACGATCCACCTAATGTTTAGGCCTACAAGCCTCCAATAATTGAAATTGTGAGAGTCTTCCACATTCAACGAGGTATACTTTCGTACGATGCAGCATAGAATACTTTGCTACCAAGTCATAGTACTCTTATTAGAATGTAAATGTTTAGTGTGAAAGTGTTGGATTGTGAGCCGGTTGGAGAAGGTGAGCGTAATTTCAATTAGGCCCCTGCATTGTGTTACAAATTGTAACTGGAGAGAACTTCGACTGAAGCCCATCATAATATTTCCTTAATACAACTGTTACATTCAATGAAAATGAGTTCTTGTCATTACGCTTAAACGGAATAAGACCATACTCACGATGCCAATACTCGGATAAAACGAACATAAAATGGTGCATGATAACCGGATACCTTGTGGAAAAACATTATGCACATGCGTAACACCCATAACGTTCTAATAGCGTTGTTAGAGCTCGGTAGCGACATCATGTATACTACATTGGAAGAAAGTATATGTTACTGAGGGTCGAAGGCCTTAACAGTTTCAACAATTTCTTGCTTTCAGGCAGAAACAAGAGACGGATTGGGTTAAAAATCATTACAAAAACGCATGTGAGGTTTGCAGACCAATCTAATGCTCACGTTAGGTTTATGTTTTAATAAATAAATATCAACCTGAACGAAAAATGAACTTGTAGTCTATTCCCTATAGGAACATGGGTACTATGTGCATCCTTGACAATCCCGCGCATCTCAGCATACAAATATTATTTTTGTTAAATTAAGACGAATCAATGTAATTGGATAATTTATGGAGTGATTTAGATAAGATAGTAGTGAAAAACAAACAATTACGGAGAACGAGTTGTTACGTACATGTAATTTAATTACTTCTATGTTAGTTTTAAAATTCTTTTTTATTTTATTTTTGTTTCATTACATTTTATTGTAATGATAATTTTCATGGGATTTGAATATCTTTTCGGAAAATTGGCTTGACCCGAATAGATTATAGCTGTTACTTCAGCACTATGTTTAGCTCACCCTAGTTCATGGATCTTGTAAACATCGAGTTAAAACGATTGGCTATTACCAAGGTCATTTCGGCCCACGTGTTAGCTAAATTGTAAACAGCCTTTTTTATTTCCAGCGTGAGAATTTGATTTTTAGATAGGGCTATTTTTGCCTACGTGCTAAATGGCATTTTTTTAAATTGCGCTCTTCGATGTTAAGAGACCAAGTGACCCATCACGTGGGACTGAAATGGCGTTTTAGTTGGGTTTAATACTCGTATCTCGGTGAAAATAACTCAGTCGTATTCCTACACCTCAGAGCTCAAGGTGTTTTTTCTATTATTGATGTCAGATTGTTTTGAAGTTCTTCTATTTTTTGGAATTTAATAATTCATTCTCTAGAGAACTACACAAGTGCTTCATATTTGTCAAAGTCCTGGGAGAAAGATATTCAGAGGAAATTTATTCTGCAATTCTAAACGGAAACATTATAAACTGTTATTCAATCGAGGATATGTTGCCAACAGTATAACGACCTCATCTGACGTCATCGCCTCCATATTGGAATTTCATCGAGATTCGAACCTGGATTCAATTAGAACTGTTTAGTGATAGGACTTATATTTTTCAATTTTAGGATTAAATTTTGGATTATATTCACAAACCGTAAATCCTATTTTCTAATTTTACGTTGTTTTCTAGGGAAATAAATCATTTTTGTTAAATTTACAAAGCTTGTTGGCTTCACTCTTTTCTTTTGTTACTTTTGTACGAGCCTACACGTAACAGAGTACAGTGTACAAGATGGATTTGGAACCCTGACAAATCTGGCTATGGGAACTTTAAAATGAGATTTGTTGATGGCACTACTTCCTACTTAGGTAAACACAAATTTTCATGATGATAAAAATAAATTATACACCTGACTTAGTCTCTAGACTTGATGCTAGTTAACTATTTCTTAAGAAAATGTGTGTGAACGTTGACCATTCATTTTTGGAACCGCATTATATCATGAGAGAAAGAGAGAGAGGATGGGAGACGAGAGAGAGATTACTGTAAACGCCAGGGATTTTGTACATCCCTCCTGATATATCTCACCGAGTCTAATCAAAGGTGTCATATTATGTGTGTTTGCTTTATTTGTCTTGTAAAATATTTTATTAATAATATACTATTTTTGTATCCCTTTGAGTTGCATAGACATGCTCGAGTTTGCTGATATGGGGCACCCAGAAGCTTGGCATAATGCCACCACAGACACCACCAGGTCATTGTTACTGCAATGTACTGCGCTATGAAGTTTTAAACAAATTCAGAGATTTTGTGCCACGTGCCATTACATTCTTAGGGAAAGTGATATTGTATCAACAATAATCCCATAAACAGTTGTATTTGCACTACAGGCACAGTCAAGCACCTCTCCTGAGAAGCATAGAATTCTTAGGGATAGTACTCGTCATATCAGTTTTATGAAGCTCTACAGCTATCCAGTAGCTACTGCTATCTGGATAAGCCATCAGATTTGGAGTCCATGTCAAATTACTGATTAAGTTTTTAAAGACCATCCTTTTACCGTGGGTTTTTATCACTAGCATTCCTTAGTGCAGTTATATTTGTACTATAGGCACAGTAATAAACGTTTCCAATGATGTATAAAATTAACCATAATTGCAGAATTTCCTTTTGGTCACCATATTAAGCACCTTCTTCTCGTGTGTTACAGTGTTTTCTACCTAAAGGTAAACGTACTATGTTGCAGGATGGAATGGCGTTTAACCAACATCTGAATACATTGCGTTGCTGTACATACCATCCTACTGAATGTCACTAGGGCCTTCTGTCTTGCAAAGCACCAATTATACTTCGGGTTTTTTGTCAGATCTTTTCTTTTTGTTCGTAGGCTCCACGACCTGTGCTGCAAAATTTGATGCATTCTGCAATGCTACATTTTAATGTGCGGAAGCATAAGCAAACATATTTTAGCCTAACATTTCCATTAGATATTCGTCAAAGGTCACCCTGTATGTCCGAGTTCCCCCTAAAGCCTTCAAGTCGGTTTCAATTATTTGTAATATTATTGTGCTAAGTGGAAACTTGTAGTTAACATCTCAAAATAAAGGTAATGAGTTTAGAAAAGGTGGTACTTTACCTATAAATATGGAATTTAGTTATTGTAACAAAATCTTAGAAATTGTAAATAAGTTTACTATCTAAGACTTCTTATCCCATCTGGTGGTTCCTTTACAAATACAAGCAAATACAACGTTGGCATGGCAAGCCAAAAGGGCTTCATCTTTACTTGCAAAACAATACCTTTATAATTTACATCCTTAAAAAGAAGCAATCTCAGGGATTTTTTTGGATGACTCATAAAATGTTAAAGTATTTTGCCATGTTTAGGGACTAACTTCTGCTAAATACATTGAAAGAGTGCAATTACATTTTTTGTAAAAAGATATACAGGAGTGAAGGAAAGAAAACAAAATGATTGTATTTATGGGGAATTAGGACGCACTACAATGATAGTAAATATATTTTACTACATTGTGAAGTACTGGTTCCTGATATTAGAAGTAAAAAATGATAAATATATAAAATAGATATACCAAATCATGTTGAGAGCTTCAGAAGCTCTACCCAATAAAGTCAAATTTAGGTATATTTAGTTTTAAGATTTTCTGGATTCATTCAAGTTTGGGTTAATCAAGGGGTCGGTAACAAAGACATATTTTTGCAGTTATTTAAGTTTAGGCTATCGGAGAATTGTATCCAGTGTTGGATGGATCGTCTGTAGAACGTTATTCGATTATTATGTTATGCAACATTTGCACATTATGAAGAAAAACGTCAACTTAATTGCATATATTCTTTGAAACATAGAAATGCAGTGGTTAACTTTAGAATATCCGCTCATCGACTCAAGGTAGATGCTGGTTGATGGGCGAAACGGTATGATCCAGTTCATGATAAACGTTGTTCTATGTGTAACCTCCTTAAAGATGAATATCATTTTGTCATTGAATGCGTATTGTATAAAAATGTAAGAACCAAATATATAGAGAAATAGTTCAGAAAAAGACCAAATATGTTTAAATTTATAGAACGTATGAATGCCCAAAATGCCAGTTTTGAATGATTTGGCCACTTGTATTTATAAAGTTTTAAATTATAGAAAAACCGTCGAATATTTAGATGTCTTGTGATATTTTGACTGACCAATATATGAATATGACTATGAATTTACATTTATTCTTTATATGATTATCTTTAATTTTGTAGACATCTCTTTCTTCCTATGGCGATACTTTGTAAACTAACCTGCTTTAGTAATTATTATTGATTTGGATCCGAGTCCGTATGTAATTTCGTTTATTTCTAGGTTCCTTTGGACATTGCATATTATAGATCATGTTGTCATATTGTGAATTGTATTATCCTCTAATCAATTCAGTTAAATTAAAAATGTGTCATCGCAGTGCACTTGGGCTATTGGATTGAATAAAGACTATCTCTCTTTATCCTAGAAGTTTTCCCACCGGGGACTATTGGTGTGTGCCTCCTCATACAAAGAAACCATACACCAGTAGATGCATATTTTGCATTTCTCCCTTTATCGTCATGCCTGACCACATTTCTTTTCAGTTTCCAACTTCCATTCTAGATTCCCATGTCACATGCGATATTTCCTGTCATTCCGTGAACACCGCACCCAGAGTTACCTCAGTTCCATTGATCTGTGCCAGCCTGTGTATATACTTTCCACAAGACCTGACATTGAAATCAATGAATGTATTACTCTCTTTGTCGCAGAGAATGTCATATTTATCATATTTTATGTTACAAGGTTGCTTTCTCAATGTATTAAATTCATTTTTACAACCCTTAGTGTCAAGATCTTAGGTTTACTGAATAGGTTATCTCCCCTAGTCCATTGTTTGGGAATGAGTTAATACATATCAGGTAACAAATCATAGCTTTAACACTACAATCGTACTTTTATTTAATTAAATTACAATTACGAACTATGCGAAAAGACCTTCTTTCAGAATAAAATGTTAGGTTTGCCCATGTTTTGTCTGTTACATGTTTCAATGAAATTTTACCTATTAATCTTTGATATAGTGTTTCCTTAAATTACCTTGCCCCGTGAATTGTGGTGTCAGAAATAGGATTGATAGTATTTTTGATTTTGTTGCATTGAATAATGATGAATTTATATTTACCTCTTTTGTTTGGAGTCACCATCATGCAAACCAGCGAATACATCCTGTTATTGTATCGAAGCTTCCTTTCTCTCAGTATTAGAGCGTGAACTGGGTCTTCATCTGACAGGATTGTTCTTTTCCTTTGAATGTCTTTTATATAGTTTTTGCTACATCCCTCTTTACACATTTCTCACTTGTTACACCCTTGCTACGAGGAATATTTCCCGGTTTGAAGTGAAACTTTATCCGGTTAAGACAACTTTTGTTCTCTTTTCTTTTTTTTGTTGTCATTTTTACGCAGTATTGTAACTTATTTATTCCTTGAGTTGTAAACTGTGAACTTAGTATCTGCTTAGGACTCTTAAAATTAAATTCCGCATTTTTATATTATTTCTTTGCATCAGTGGAAGCTAGTATCAGTTTATAGTCTGGCCTGAGGTTCCAGACCTCTTCTATCAATTCCTCCCTTCTGACAAGTAATGATAATGAAATGAACTTGCTAGATGTCATAAGCACATCTTAATATATGAGCCATAGAAACAAAATCTCTAAGCAAGATTTATGCATCAAAGTATGATCATTCGACTCGTGCTGATAACTGTCATATTCTCCATATTCAAACAAAGGACAATGCAGAGAAGAACAGTGATACAATAAAGAACTAGAGTTGTTGTATAGTCTAAATCTAACCATATAGCAGGAAAAGCTATACTACTAAGAATAAAAATAATACAATTACTACTACGGTTACTACTATTACAACTACTACTAATACTACTACAGTTACCACTATTACAAAGTAATAAGTAGAAGATAGTAATACTAGTATTAGTAGTAGCACAAGTTGAATTCAGATTAAAATGATTCAATTCAGATTAAAATTATTTATCTGTACCATCCACCCATCCATCAACCCATCCATCCATCCATCGATACATACAAATTATATATATGTAAAGGTACATATACATATCTATAATGTATTCATTAAAAAGAGAGCCGGTTTATTTGGCAAGAACTTACTCTGGAGCTAACGATTCTTGGAAGATATATGAATGAGTAAAGGTATTAGCAATTGCTTTCTTGTTGTTACATATATGAGTTCATTGCCACGTGTGCTTTCTTTGTTTGCTGTTATTATTGGTGCATTTGTTCAATAAAATATTCTCCGTGTAAAATTATATATTTTTGTACTTTTTTGAATACTTGGGTAATTTGCTATTCGTTCCTCTTGCATGTCTACATACAAAGCTTCTTGGTGTATTTGTTTTATGTAGAACTAAATTGAGATTTAAGACAAACAAATCAAATTTTCCAATAATCCATTTTCCTATGACATAATCGTGTTTTAACTGATTACTGCAAGAGTACCAATGTCACCTGTTTTCTTTTGCAGGTTATAATTTCTGAGTTAAAAGATTAGGATCGATTGGACCAGTTATACTGGTGCTAGCACAAGAATGAACCACATCCAGATATTCGACCCGATCCAAGCCCATAAGAGAATGGTTTTCATCAAAAGTTGTGTTTTATGGTAAATTCTTATAGGAAACAAGGGAGTTCAACCACATTTCTTCTTGAACTGAGTTTTTCCCTTCTTAATATATTTCTTTGTAGCTTTTCTTGCTATTTCCTATCAGTTTGTAAAGCTCTTCAGTTTCGGAGGTCATTTGTGAGTGATTGCAAGTCTAAAAATAATGTTTGGTTAAATCATATGGAATGTGTTGCCATTTGGGCTGAAATAGCCAATGTCAAAGGCTAGTTTTCATGAGACTGATGTTATATATCAGCAGCATATCAATGTTGCAAGAAGGTCTTATTTTTGTTCAATAAACTTTGATCCCTCCCAGCTAACTGAAAAGTGGTCATTACGCACCCCACCCCACCCCACCCCCGCCCTTTGCAGCTGATATCAGCATTACTAGGTCAATAAGAAAGAAAATTACACAACAAGTCGACATACAATGTACGAAGAAATTTAAATCTGCAGTAGCAGACTAACTTCGAGGAAATTAGACATAATTGACATGTTGAAAATAGACATGTTGAAAATTAGAAAATAGAAAATAGACATGTTGTTCTCATTGAAGAATATCACCAATGGAACAGTCGTGCAAATAGTGACGGATATAGCATCTTGCGGACCATGTTTCGAGGAAACAATTAAAACTTTTAGACACGGGCTTGCTTTCGACCGTCATGACTCTACGGTAAAGTTTACATCAAAAGTTTAAATATCATACCCCCACCACAAAATAAAAGGCATCGATGTTACACATCTGTCTGTTGAAAACGGAAGTCAATACAACAGTAAATACGCGAAATATATGCCCGAGATCATATAAATGCTACACATATCAACTAAGATAAATATAATTATGTTCGTTTTATGCCATATGCATGTTCATTACTTGCTGATGGTTTGGCAACCGTGTACAATGAATGTTCTTAGAGTTTCCGGTTATGATTCTTTTTTTTATAACTTTTACTAATTTCTCTCTAATGAATACTAGATTTCTTCAATATATGGTATCGACAATTCTTATCAAAGAGTTTCAGCTTACGAATAAGCTGATCATTCTAACTAAATATTATCATTCCAAAGTCAGAAGTGGCTTGTCTTTACCGACTGAAACCCATGAGCTGCAAAGTGAAATATAACAGCGAAGCTAAAACCAGACGTGACACGAAAATTATGAATGTATTACTATCTTTGTTGAGTAAAATCTTGCATTTACCATATTTTATGTTGCAAGGTTCCTTACTATATGCATTATTTTCTTATTTACAACTCTCTGTGTCAAGATATTAATTTCATTGTATTGGTTTTCTCCCTTAGTCCATGGTTTGGGAATGTGCTAACACGTATCAAGTAAACAATCTTAACTTAACACTAATATGGTACCTTTATTTAATTATATTACAGTTACGAATTATGAGAAGTGGCTTGCCTTCAGAATAAAATGGTATATGTGCCCATATTTTTTCTACTGCATGTTTCAATGAAATTTTACCGATTTGGGCACCAAACAATATGAACTTTGTGCCAAATAATATGGTCTTTGAAATCCAAGATTACGTCGTATACTAATTAATGTAATGAAAGCCAGAAGGACAGAGAAAAAGGGTTCATAACTCCTGTAAAAGATATGAAAACTAATTATAGGTGTCAAACAAAATTGGATATAAATCAAACAAACCTATGAAACGTAATGCTGCAGAAACAAAAGTATGGTGGATAGATAATCAACTGCAGTAACTCCTCTAAAATACATTATTAACGGTTTTCTTAGTCAACTAAGTTTAAAATTATTTAAATAATGTTTGAGGATGCATCTTATTAATTCTACCAAATTAGTTAGGGTATGTTGTAATTATTAGGTATGCAGTGTTTTCAAAAATAAATGTAACGATGTCAAATGAAATTTGTATACTGTTATCCTTATTTATATAGAAGTAAACCTTGGTTCGCTTTATTTGTAGGTGTATCCACCAGCAGAAGTCAACCACTTGAGCCCCCAAATTGTGTGAAGATTATTACTACGGGTGTTCAAACTGCACAAGGACACTTGATTAAATGTTACCTATATAATACGATAGCGATTATATTAAATAGAAGGATAATGAAGAGATGTTTGATGCCCTTGTCCATGAAAATGGAACTATTATCAGGCAGGGGCTCATGGGAGATTTTAAACACATATTGGTAATCGGGAACAGCTTGTAAGGCAACATTGCTATGAACATATGATGTTTATACAGTGATAAAGTTTGTGTCATAACATATATTGGATGTCATGGGTTATGACGTAGTGGCTTACCAGGTGACAATGATCATTTGAAAGACAACATTCTACATTCCAAGAAAAATTATATTTCAATTTTATTAGGTCAAAGTAGAAATATAAATCAAATTGAATAAATGGAGACACGGAGTATATCGAGGGTGCTTCTTCTCCAAAATTACCAGTTTTCCTCTTTTATTAACAATTTCTCATCTTACATCCCCATTAGTCTTGCACGACAAGTAAACGTTTGGGCAATTTAATTGTACTTCATGTCATGCCCTAAGATAAACACAGAATATTGCAAAATTTACTCCTATATTATATTATATTGTCAAAATATTGCGATTTGGTATATATATATATATATATATATATATATATATATATATATATATATATATATATATATATATATATATATTACGTCAGTGAAGTACATAGCACCGTATTACTCCGTATAACACCATTGTAAGTGTATGCTAGTTATACTTGTGCAAACGTTTATCACAATTAATAGGATACAAGCGTTACTGATAGGTAGATGTATACTCTTCACATTCAACTCTTTTTCTGTTAGCATAACGACTACACACATTTAGTGTGTCCTTCGGGTGAAAACAGTGCAACAGGAACTACATAACAGAGCAAAAAGCATGTTTTGAAAAGCTGAGCTGGTTATGTTTTTATAGCAAGTTTAATGATTTTAATGTGGTCTTAGTACAGCTCTATACGCTTTACAATATTTTTATCACATATAAATATACACAACAACAAGATTACAAAAACAAACATCATGAAATTACAAGACAAAATAATGATGACAGCAAGTAAGGAAGTAAACATTATTACGTAAGTTTTTTCGTGTAGCCGCAATATGTGAGTTTAAGGGCACTCTTGAATAAGATCACAATTACTCTGTGTCCAAGATTAACAGGCAATTCGTTCCACGTACCTGGTCCCTGATACGTAAAAGAGCGTTGTCATTATGACTTCATTTTAACAGTGGAAATAGTGAAAACACGAGTGTCGGTTTAGGAGCGTAAAACTCTAGATGGGGTGTATATATAGGTGAGGTCAGATAGCCAGTCAACAAAATGTAACATAGTGAACAGATTTTGGTTTTGATTCTGGGTCGAACGGGCAGCTAGTAAAGGTTACAGAGCAAGGGTGTGTGCTCAGTTCTTCATACTCTAAGGATAATCAGAGCAGCTGTGTTTTGAAGTATTTGATATTTTTGTAATAGATACTGAGACGTACCAGTAAGTTCGAGTCTCGTGCTCGGTCAATTTTGGCATGTGGAAAAGGGGCTAGACATTGCCTTAGTTTCTTGTGGGTCGATGGTTTTTACAGAAGTTTTTCTGGGTTCGTCCTCCACCGATAATACTGGCCGCCATGTATGGCCTATCGTATGCTGAGAAATAGGGTTAACTCCTAAAAAACAGCAAGAAAAACTCACCAAATAATATTATCTGGAACTAGTACAATCTAGATAATAATTACTTTTCACTACATAGCATACATATTTCAAGCTATTCCTTGCTTCATCAGAAAAAAGTTTCCCTGTCACAAACGTGAACAGCAATTACAAATATGAAATTCATGTCATTGTAGGAACAGAGCAGCTTAATGTACATGTTGAGTTGCATGGGTAACACTTGGACCCTTGCACAGATAAAACGAAAAGATCAGTATATATATATATATATATATATATATATATATATATTGAGAATTATAAATATACATCAGACAGAAGGGAAAGTGCTACCCCCGGATTCTATAGAAGAAAGCTTGATACTAGTAGGCAGAATTAATATTTAATACAAATACAGGTTAAAGAATTTTTAATTCCTACTTTACGGAGATTCGAACTCAGGTCCGTGGGTAAACGGCACCCATCGCCTTGCCTGCACACACCAGCCCATATTCCATCACGACTAAGCACGCATCACCAATAAATGATGCGACTGAATCGGTGTTATATGCACTCGTGTGTAGTAGACATACTCGCATGACGACCTAATAATTAATTCTCATCTATCTACAAAATCATTCCGGATTGCTATGAAAGAAGTCAAGGTATATAGGATTAATTGTAGAGAATTATAAATATACACCAGACAGAGCGGAAAATCTGCGTACTATTATCAAGCATTCTTTTATATCTATCTGATTGTGGGCTTGAGGGACACGTTTAACACATTATGGGAGCCAAGTGCCATTCCCGGTACTTTATAGTTTATGGGAACACAACATTGCTTTCACTTTGTTGCAACTACACATGTCCAATACCAAGTGTTTCTAAAAGTTGTCTTTTTTTATTAATAAAACTTTCACTTCATTTCGATCCAGAATCATAACGCCATAAAGAAAACCATCAGCTCACTTATTTTCACTTTGCCACAGAAAAACAAAGGTATCTTTTCCATATTTGCGCAATTCCTACTCTTTTGCCTGGGCCTTCGAATTAATTTTCCCTGCTTCGGGGATTTCCAATAGTTGTTTGTCATCAGATCTAACTTCTAGATCTCATTGTTGAAGGTGGCGCTGTGTTGAATACGTAAGAGAAAAAAAAACAAAACATTATGTCCGTATAAAAAGAATAATTTAGAAAGACATATGTAATAAGTAACCTGACCTTTAGATAATAAACCTGTGCGATCAATAAAGGGAAACATATTGATAATACTCTTTAATAACTTTAAACATACTACTTAGCTTTTATAATCGCCTCCTTCCCTTTTTCTTAACTGAAGATCATGCTCTCTCTCTCTCTCTCTCTCTCTCTCTCTCTCTCTCTCTCTCAAGAGCCTAAATGCTAATTTATGACCAATTTATCAATCGTACACGGACAGGATACAAGAACAATAAATAACGTCCACTTATGAGGCGAATATTAGCAGCTTTTCTGATTAGATGAATTAACACAGTATTAAGCGTATAACATAAAACGAATTACAAAAACGATAGTTTCCACACAGCAATTAGCACTTTGTTTTAGCAGTTTTCATTAAGCAATTAGTACTCTGCTTTTTGCATGAATTATTCGCATAAAACATTTAGCAATGGTAAGGAGAACGATAGACGAGAGGGTAGTTTCTTTCATGTGCAAAGAGATGGTATGGAAATACATTTATTTACAAACAGGTACAATGTTGTAAGCAGACAGACTTGACAATCCTAGTTTATAATATCAGACAGTACAAAGAACGGTGTCCGCTTTGCACAACCGTCACTAGTAGGCTGTTTAAGAATTCATTATGTATTTACCGAGAGTTAATGAAAGAGAAACAAAACAAAACATCACACACTGCAACAACTTGAACGTGTAATTAAATGTAAGATTTGCGTGGTGGCAACTGCTAATATGAACAGCGCAGTAAAATCAACTGTGCATATTGAAAGCTATAAAAGGACGTCGATGATGATGATGATGATGACGGTTATAGTTGCAAGTATATCGTAATGGCGATGATGATTTTGACGATGATTATGATGATGATAATCACGACAATGGTCAATCATATTTTAATTGGAGCAAACATCATCAACCGAATCATCATAATCATCTTTATTTCTTAACGTAAATAAATATAGTAAATTCTCGGTTAAACTTCTTGTGTTAATTAGGCTTTTGATAGGGTATGATTTACATGTCTGACTATAATTCCATCTCTTACTTCATGGCATTGTGCCATCGTGCTGGTCACTAATATTTGGTATGTTTAGGGATCGCGTGAATTAATGTCCCTAGTTTTAACTTTCATGGTAGATTAGGTGCGGGTAGGCATAAATGGGGTTTGTAAATACGCTCTTGCGACAGATATGAAATAATACGAGTTCATGAATATATAGAAGCATCTGAAAAAATAAAACTTTCAAATACTCCTAACCCTTTAAAAGTCCTAACCGATCATTGTCCATTGTATTCTTGCACTCCTGCAGATTTTAGATTTAATACAACACTTGCAACAACATATGAAGTGACAAAAGGTGTCACCCAAAACTATGATGTTTCAAATATTTGTCTGTAATATGATACAGTTAATTCGGAATCAATCGCACGCATGGCAAATAACAGATTCAGCAACAGAGCTGAATTCCAATGCAGCGTTAATGAACCTTTCATTGAGCTATCCCAAAAGTGGCTTGAAGATTGTTCTAAAGCGTACAAAAATGTGAAGAAGGTGATACATGAAAAGTGTTTTTTGTTTTCAACTCAGCACTATGAAAAGTCATTGTAACCATATAAGGCCTGCTAAATATGATTAATCTCAAGGTGTTCATCTAAGTGTTTCCAGAGGTCAGTGAGTGTTTCTAAGATGGACAACAAATTAGTGAAGTAAGTGTTTAAACATTTTCAACTGACTAATATCTAATTAATGATGTAAGTAATATAACATTTTAAAATGACCATATTGCATCGGGCTTGACTACATCCATTTCGCGTATGCTCCTTATGTTTATATGTCTGGTTCTGTGTTTTAAGTTTATGTACTCAACTTCTCCATCTGCTTTGTATGTCGCTTCCTAAGTCATATAATTCAATACAATTACGCTTTCACTAATCGAAGTTGTAGAACTTTTTCTTACTGGTTAATTGTCTTCAAATCCGTTTGAATGACATTGAAATATTTAAACAAATTTTGATTGTTGCTCCCGTAAAATGTATACCCATGTACATTACGTTGAAGTTGTCTAAGTTGTTTCATTAAGATTTTAACATAAAGTCTACCAATGCTTATTATTTCTTTTCGAGTTTTAATACATGTTAATGGTTGTTGCAATTTTTACCACTTGTTTTGGTGTTGGTTCATAGAGTACATAGATTTTCATTTTCGTTTTTGTCGTAGATTGTTGCAAAATGCCCATCTCAATGTCTGTAGATTCTACCGCTCAATGAATTTAAATTTAAATTTACGTTTTCACAACCCTGCAGTAAGCCACACTATTCAGAGCGGCTTCTTGCAACCCTCAATATAAGACTTATAAAGAAAATTTGGTAATTTCGGTGATTGGTTTGTCAGTGTACTTAATTACATACATAGGCATTTTTCATATTGTTATTTAAGTTTTGGACCGACAATAAAAGTTTGAACAGGTAAAATATTAGCTGTTGTTTCTGCAGGTAAATTTTGCAAACCATCAGTACAAAAAGGGCACTATTTGCCTCCCTGCGTCATCTCATGGAAGAACTACCTTCATGAACAAGTAGCACAAAGTTATCAAAAAAATAAAAATAAAGAACAAAAACTCGAAACATTTAATCATTAAGCTCATTGTAGTGTAGTGGGATAGAATAGCGTCAATGGGACTTCTATGTTAAACTAGGGGGGTTGTACCCTGGAGACAATGGGAATTTAACATGGGAATTTTAACATGGGTGGGACTGTATAGCGTCAAGATTTATAGCGTCAAAAGCACACCCTGGGACGATATAGCGTCAATGGGAATTAGCATTACAGACCCCCCCCCGGGCACGTTTACGGACACGATTTATAGCCTCAAAAGCACACCTTGGGACTGTATAGCGTCAATGGGAATTTTGTATAGCGACTAGCACACCCTGGGATAGTATATCCTCAATGGGAATTTTGTATAGCGACAAGAGGAATGGAACAGGTAGGGTGACGTCACGGTACTGGACAGTTGCAACAATGTAGCAAGGACCGTGACGTCATGCCACCTGTGTCATTTCTATATACAAACACGAATCATTAGCGTTCGTGTTTGTGTATAGCAAGTACCGTGACGTCATGCCACCTGTGTCATTTCTATATACAAACACGAATCATTCGCGTCCGTGTTTGTGTACAACAAGTACCGTGACGTCATGCCACCTGTGTCATTTCTATATAAAGTTTGAATCATTTGCGTTCGTGTCAGTGAATAGTATAGTACAGTATGTTTTATATATTCGTTTTTTTTCCATAGATTGATGAACATCAATCTATCATACACAAATTATAAAATCGACTAACAAATTTTTTTTAGGTAAGAGAATAATGTTTTGGGGAGTTAAATATAAATTATACAATCGAATAAAAAAAATTTTAGGCAAGAAAGAATAAATATCTTTTCGAGACAGTGGAGTGGCCCTGAAAAGGGCCTTTGGTTTTCTTCTTTGTCTTCTTCTAAGTTCTTATATTCATCCACCAACTTCTTATTTTCTGTCCTACACTTTGTTTTCTTCTTCTCATTCTTTTCCTCCTCCTGTTTTTCCTTCTCCTCCTCCTTTTCCTGTTTCTTCCTTTTTCATTTTCTTCTTCCTTTTCTATTTTTTCGTTCCACTCCCTCATCCTCCTTTTGTCTTCTAAATCTTCCTTTTCGTCCTTTTCAATTCTAATCATCTCATTTAATATCTCTTTTCCTCTCTTTAAATTGTTGATTTCCATAGCCAATATGTGCGGACTATAAGCCCCAAGCTGCATTCTAAGTAGCATCTCCTCCACCATGCCTAGTGTGTCTACCACCTCCTGCAATCTTATCATTCTCTCCATGTTGCTAGCCATTTTTTATATTCAGCGTTGAATGGTGCGAATGACTGACTGAAGGATTATAGTCGCTTGTGCACTTAAGCGCTTTTGCGACTGGTTATAGCCCCGGGCTAGGCCCTTGGACCCGGACTGGGCTCTTGGCCGCGAGCTGGGCCATGTGGTGCGAATGACGAACGCTATGCTTTTATATACTTCAAGCACGGACGTGAACGAAAACATCCCTTACACTCACTTCACATATTATTTACTATCCACACCAACGAATGAGAAAGCATAAAACACACACCTATTTACTATCTACACCAATGAACGAGAATGCATAAAACACACACACCCATATCTACTATCCACACAAACGGGAAGAGAAGAAAAACCACACCCGTATCTACTATCCACACAAACGGAAAGAGAAGAAAAACACACCCATATCTACTATCCACACAAACGGGAAGAGAAGAAAAAACACACCCAAATCAACTATCCACGCTAACGGGAAGAGAAGAAAAAACATACAATATTTACTATCCACACAAACGGACGCGAACGTATAAACACACCATACTTACTATCCAAACAAACTGACGAGAACGCATAAAATACACACACATATATTATCCACACCAACGAATGAGAATGCATAAAACACACACCTATTTACTATCCACACGAACGAACGCGAATGCATAAAACACACACCTATTTACTATCCTCACCAACGAATGAGACAGCATAAAACACACACCTATTTACTATCCACACCAACGAATGAGAATGCATAAAACATACCATATTTAGTATCCTCACCAACGAATGAGAAAGCATAAAACACACACCTATTTACTATCCACACCAACGAATGAGAATGCATAAAACATACACACTATACTATCCTCACAAACGAATGCGAACACACACACACACACACACACACACACACACACACACCACCGGAGATACCACCCTTAGTGATTTCTACCAAATCATTGACGGGAGCAAGTCCAGAAGTAAGCCTTGGCCGTGGCAAAGGCTTAAGGCAGTTAAAGCGGATTGCTTCTCGTTCCTGAGATTGTTTTCTGAAAAAATACCCAATGGCCCTTTTCAGGGCCACTCACTTCTTTCGAAAAGAGATACTAATTCATTTTGCCAAAATCAATTAAAACTCAAAATCCCTTGTTTGCTCAATGATGTACGTGTGTGAGTGCGTGAGTGTAGGTCCCTAATATTCTAAACAATCAAAACCAAGGGACACGTTTTTTCAGTCTGGTCTATTCTCTTACAAATTTTTTCAATCCAATATCACAACGCAATATAACACAACACTTTTTAAACAGTTCATAGACTTCTTCTTTGTCTTTTTTCTTTACTCTCTCTGTTTCTTAAATTTCTTCACTTTCACAGTTTTTTCCTCCTCCTCTTCCTGACTTTTTTCTCGTCTTCCTTTCTTTTTTTTTATTCTCTTTCAGAACGTGACGGGGTTTTTCCTTTGCCGAGGGCACCTCTTTTTCTTCTTCCTCCTCCTGCTCCTGTTCTTTCTTAGGACACTCTGAACACCAATGTCTTTTCTGTTTACAATGATAATAGGTATCTTGACTCTTGTCTCTTTTGACACTGGTCTTGCTTTTTTGACGATCTGGACATTCTGTAGCCCAATGCCCTTTCTTCTGACAGATATAGCAAGTATCTTGACTTTTGACTCGAAAGGAGGGAGAGTAGTCCGTCGGCTTGTCTGAAGAAACCTTTCTTATGACACCTCGCAAAGCTCTGATCAGAAGTTCGATCTGTGTGGGTTCTTCCATTGTTGATCGGATTTAAAAGCGAAATGAATACTGAGAGGGAAGGCACCAGCCCGTTATATATACACTGAGTCTGACATGGATATATAGGGATCCGTGGCGTTTCAAATGTAGTCATTTACCTTTCTGCAGTCAAGATGAAACGATCGCATCATTTCGTAAAGAAAGGAGAAGAAAGTAAGAGGCAGAAACGTGATTTATCGCCTCGCACAGTAGCTGAAGTCTTGGTTCAAATTCATGCCAGCGATTTTGAAGATGAGATGAGTGAACCAGAATCTAGGCCCAGAGAGTCTACACCAAACTAAAGTCCATCACCACCAGTAAACCCTGAAAAGTACTTCCACATTCGAGAGACGGACAAACGCTCCTCTAGAAAATTTAGAACTACGGCCTACACGTACGTAGTGAAGTTTAAAGATTTCAAGTCCGACGTACCGTTGGAGAAAGCAGAAGGGTTCATCACTGATGTGTTGGATTCTTTGTTAACTACACTGAAACGGCAATGTCAAGCCAAAGAAGACGATCGCTTGAGACTTTCTATTCATCACGACCGTTTGAAGTCACCCGTTTGGATCGAGTTTAGCAGCCCAGCAGAATTGACACCTTCCAAAGTCATGGACAAGATTCAACACGTACAACAATCCAACGACAAGTTTCATATCACCGACGGAAAAGCGACACTGTTCATGACCCACGTGTCTCTTCCCTAAGGGACAGGACATGGCAAAAATAAGGTGATCTTGGTAGACAATCTTCGCAGCATCAAGCGCAGCATCGTTCAAATTAACAACCCTCAAGACCAGATGTGTTTTGCCCGTGCAATCGTGGTGGGACGAACGTATGCCGACAAGAACGACACGGCAGAATGGCAAAGAGCCTGGAAAACTATTCAACAATCGGACCGAGGCAAACAACAGAGAGATGCAGAACTCCTGTTACAGCTAGCAGGGCTATCCAAAGACACACCCTGCGGCATTCCTGAAATGCAAAAATTGCAAGACGTCTTGGCTCCACGCTACACCTTGAAAGTGCACCCTCAAGAAGTGCGCGGACCTCTGTTGTTTCGAGGCAAAAATTTCAAAGACGGAAAATACATGCACGTCTATCATCACGATGAACATTTTGATGCCATTACCAGTATCACTGCATTCCTGTCATACAATTATTACTGTGAGAAATGTGACTATGGCTAAAACAATCGAGAGCAACACAAGCATTGAGGATCGAAATGAGAGGGATGTTTAGCCTCTAAACCCTGTCTGAACCAAGACAAGAACGAGTGCATTGCCCAGCTTGTCAAAGCACGTTTGTCAGCCCTACCTGTTACCAACAACATCTGAAAACGCAAGGTTCACAGCGGAAAAGTGCTTGCCAGCTCCTAAGATTGTGCCCTACTTGTGGACAAGGCATACGTACCAATAATGCCAAGGCTCACGTCTGTTCAGGAAAGAAACGATGTCACATTTGTCGCCAAATCGTGGACCTGGAACACGAATGCTACATTCAGAAATACCATTCCATACAGGAAGAAGATGACCACAAGAAGAAAGGGAATTTCATCTTTTTCGATTTCGAATGCATGCAAGAGACTGGCATTCACATTCCAAATTTCTGCGTTGCTCATCGAGCGTGTGAGAAGTGCATCCAAGAGCCTATCTTGACTCATTGCCCTCACTGTAGCAAGATTCCTGGAGGACGTGAAAAAATCTTTCGGGGACCGAACACATTGGGTGATTTTGCCCAATGGATCTTAAACCCTATCGACGAGACGTGGAGCCAAGAAGACATCGAACGTTACGGAGATTGTCATCGTTATGCCACGGTGATGGCTCACAATTTCTCGAGATACGATGGACAGTTTCTTTTGAGATACTACACGGAACAAAGTACCGAACGTCCGAAAGTGACTTTGAACGGAGCTAAAATCGTTTCCATCCAAGTGGGCCAAGTGCAGTTTAAAGATTCGATGAGTTATTTGGCCATGCCTTTGAGTCGCATGCCTAAAACGTTTGGAATGACAGAAATGGCCAAAGGCTATTTTCCACACTTTTTCAATTCCGAAGCCAATCAACATACCGTTCTACCCCATTTGCCCGAGGCTCACTACTACGACCCCGACAACATGCGTACCGAACAACGAGAAACTTTCTACGCTTGGTACCATGCTCACGCCTCGGGCCTTTTCGACTTTCAGGAAGAAATGTTAAAATATTGTCGTTCCGACGTGGACATTTTACGAGAACTGTTCATGGAACACGGAGAGATCGATCCTTTGAAAGAAGCCTGCACCATTGCCAAAGCGTGTTCCTTAGTGTACCGCCAACGATTCATGCCCGAAAACACCCTGGCTGTCATATGTCCTCAAATGACGAACTTTGTCAAACGTCAGTATTCGGTCAAAGTCCTACGCTGGTTACATTATTTGTGTGACAAGGAAGACAAATGGATCCAACATACTCGCAACGGAGGAGGCGAAAAAGCCATCGGAAGATACTCAGTGGATGGCTGGGACTTAGAAAACTCCAAGACTGTGTACGAGTTTAACGGGTGCTTGTTTCACGGATGTCCTATCTGCTGCCCTCAACGTAACACTAAAAATCAGTTTTTACAACGGACCATGGAAGACTTGTACCAGGCCACTTGTCAGCGACGCTTGAAGTTAGAAGAGCAAGGATACCAAGTGGTAGAAATGTGGGAACACGAGTACGATCAGCTATTGAAAATCGTGGAAAGTTACAAGCTGGTGGACCCACTGAACCCAAGGGACAGTTTGTATGGAGGACGGACGAATGCCACCTGTTTGCTATACCAAGCCGACAAAGAGAAAGGAGAGGATATCAAATACTTGGACATGTGTTCTCTGTATCCGTACGTGTGCAAATATTGTCACTTTCCCGCAGGGCACCCACAATTGCTGACGGAACACATCGACGTGGACAATATGAGATAATACGAAGGATTGATCAACTGTAAAGTCTTGCATCCCACGTACTTGCAACATCCCGTTTTACCTCACCATTGCCAAGGAAAACTGATGTTTCCCTTGTGCTGTACTTGTGCCGAAACGTGCAACCAAGGCCAACCTTGTCAGCACACTCAGGAAGAACGCGCCTTGACGGGAACGTGGGTCAGCGTGGAATTGTTTAAAGCTCTGGACTTGGGATACCAACTGTTAGAAGTGTACGAAATTTACCACTTTCCCAAGACAGAAAAATACCACAAAGGCGACGAGACTCCAAAAGGGATTTTTGCAGACTACGTGAATGCCTTTTTGAAACTGAAACAAGAAGCTAGCGGCTATCCTTCCTTGTGCTACACTCCCGAAGACCAAAAGAAATTCAAAGACAAATACTGGGAGCAGGAAGGCATCCCTTTAGACCACATCGAGAAAAACGAAGGAAGGCGATCGTTTGCCAAAGTGATGTTGAATTGTTTGTGGGGTAAAATGGCACAACGACCGTGTTTACCCAAGACGGAGTATTTGACAGAACCTTCCCGCTACTTTCAGATGATTCACGACAAAACGAAATGCATGAACCACGTGGACGTCCTTCGTGAGGACTTGATCTTAGTCAATTACGAAGAAGAACTGGACTTTGTAGAAGCCGACGAATTTGGAAATGTCATCATTGCGGCTTACGTGACAACCCATGCTCGCTTAAAACTGTAAGAAGCTTTAGAACTGTTAGGAGATCGTTTGCTGTATTTTGACACGGACAGTTGCATCTACATCGCCTGGGTCAACCTCACCCTGACATCGATGGAGATCGTTCAGGAGCATGGACGGACGAGTGGCGGTCCCAAAAATTACGGCTGCGAATACCGGGACAAACAAGGAGAAGTGTACACGGAGTGCAAAGTGAAAGGATTGACTCTCAATTATCGCACTAGTCTTGTGGTGAACTTTGGCGTCTTGAAAGAAGCCTTTTAGTCTGGACAGGATGGAAATTTTAAAGTGACCACCCACGAACCGCACAAGATTGTACGTTTACCCACACACCAAATCGTCAGTCGACCCTTGGAAAAAGTCTATCAAATCGTGTACCAGAAGCGAGTACGGTTTCCCAATCACTTCACTTTACCGTACGGTCACGCTGGTATAAACAAATGGTTCCAAGACGATAGTCACCAACAAGAAGGAAGACTTCGACACAGCAAGAATCGAGTGAGAAACCCACAGAGAACTCCAAGCTAAAAACAATACCATTTTCCTGTTTTCTTGCCTGACTATTGCAGTTGTGCCAGTCAATTGGAAACGTTTCAAAAATGGCCCACGGATAGGGAAGGATTACCTACTGCGAATGTTTTAGCTAGAACAGGGTTTGCCTACTTGGGACCTGAGACTGGATTGGGATACAAAGTACGGTGTTTCAGTTGTGGCCAGAGGTTGCGTATGGATAGATGTATCTATAAAGATTCAGCTATTCTGGAACATACTCAATGGGCTCCACACTTTCCTTACCTTTCTATGGCATTTCGACCCATCACACTACGGTTCAGGTATGACGGTACCTTAGAGAAGGTAGTACCGTTGTTAAAGAAGAAAAAAGGTAGACTTCCAAAACTAGTCATAAAACAGGAACGATGTACACGCTCGAGACTTCATTACGACTAGTATAAAAGGGACAACATCCAAGACCGATAGTTTATTGTCACTACAAACGCCAAGCAAGAAAGATGAATCCTGTCACACAGCAAGTATCAAGCAAGAGCAAACTCGAGTACGATGCTGTGCCTTGCGATGGCAGGGATGCCGTACGCTATGACCTCAGCGATTCAGTACCTCACCATGGAAATTTTGCTACGACTGTACCTACCATGGAAAGTGATGCTGTGCGTGTCAAACCTGATGGATGTGAAAGCGATGCCACTCGTTATCGTACACCTTTTCACTTTACTGGTTTTCATGGTGGATGTCATCTTTATGAAACCATGTGGCTACCATCCTACGGATGTCATGTAAAACTGAGCAAACTCTTGCATATTTCACCGTACCCTCATCGAATTCAACCTGTGAAAGACGTATATTTGTTCCCTGTGCGTTTTCCTGAATACTGCGACTTTGAAAGACGGATCCAAACCTTCCAAGGAAAATGGCCAAAATATCTGGGAGACCTACCCCCGAAGAATTAGCTAGAGCTGGATTTATCTACTTGGGCAGAGGGCATAAAGTCAAGTTCTTCAGTTGCGGTCTGTCACTTCACGAGTGGGAACAGAAAGATTGCGCTTACCTGGAACATGCTCGATGGTCTCCAGATTGTCACTACCTACCTTTAGTGGCACCTCGTCATTGAAGTGGGCATACCATGTCGTGTAAGAAACCAGCTACGTGTCTAGGAGTCAAACATTGGACAACCCCTAGACAAGTATTTAAACCCCATGTAGAAAATAATATTCAAACATTACCAAACGAATTGCAAGAGAAGATCTACAAGGACATTTGGCAGGGACTTGCCAGAGCCAAATCTCAATTAGTGACTGTAGAACTTTTGTGTCGAGAAATTCACAAGAGGAAATTGACAAAAGTCAACAAACAAGTCCGATTTCTCCGGATCAAGGGTGCTTTCTTCCTACTATTTCGTTTTAGACCATTTACATTTGAAGATTTTATTGACATTCTTGACCGTTTCCTGGAATGGCAGTGGTCAGAAATTACTCACTACGTTCATTACTTTCGCTCTAGCAGAAATGTTTGAGGTAAGAGAAAAGAGGTATAAAAACAGACTACTATGCCACGACCTTTATCATTCGTGATACTACAGATTCCGTGGATTGAAATCAATGACACTATTCAAACAGTGGAGGATTACCAATACCTATTACGAGAACTGTGTCCATTGAATTGGGGTCGACGTGTAGTGTGTGCCTTAGTGACTTGCTTTCTGGGATTTCGTTTACCAGCCGATTCCTTGTGGATTCTTTACGAACAGTACATACCACTCCAAAAAGCATGAAAGTGGTCCCTCTAAATGTACACGACAGATTCATTCTGCTCAAAGCTTTGCGCTTTCATCTTGATACTTCTCAACCTCTACGGGAAAACAAGATTCGTCAACTTTTAGGCACTAAAGATGTTTACGAACACTCTCAGTGGAAAGATGTACGTGACTGGAAACGTTGGGATTTTGAGGCATGGACAAAAGAAGTGGCACACTATGCCAAAGATTTGTAATCCTAAAAAATTAAAACGTTCAGTGAAAAAAGTAACCTTTCAACCAGTGTTAGTGACAGTGCCAGAAGAAGAAGTCGTGACCGAGGAAAACCACTCTCTTCAGGACAGGACCGTGATCGACATCCCCGAAAGGCCATTCCGGGAGGACTCTTGTGTGACTGTGCCAAAGAGTGTAGAGACTCTCAGAACATTACACACTACCCCTACGATTTCACCTCTTGATCATCACAAATGTTGTACAGAGACTTGTTTATATTCCACTATGATCGTTTTGATGTGTCTTTTATTCATATACTTAACCATTTGGCTTTTGTGTATTTTGTCTTTCGTGTTATTCACATTTAAAACTGACAATAAAGGTGTCCTGAAAAAGTATAAAAACTCTTGTCTTGTCTGTCTTCGTGTCAAGACTGACATTTTCCTTGCACTGCTACTATTATGACTACCTCTACTGTCTCTGCTCCCTCTTCCTCCACTTTCAAAGTCATCGACGAACACTTAGATCGTGCTAGTTGGGAGGCCTTGTATCTTCGACATCCCTTTAACATGCTCATTGCTGGACCTAGCGGTTCAGGCAAAACCGAATTTGTCAAACGTTCGATCGAACATAAACATCATTTGATCGATCGTCCCCCTCAACGCATTGGGTGGTGTTACAAAGAGTGGCAATCGGCGTACAGCCTTCTGCGAGAAAGTCAAGGCGATTTCATCGTGTTTGTAGAAGACATTCCTAGCGAAGACGACGGGATCGTGTCTGACCCTAGTCAAACTCATTTGGTTATTTTTGATGACATGTTAGGAGAAGACGAAGAAGAAATTAAACTGTGGTTTACGCGCAAAGGGCATCATCGTAATGCCAGTGTCATTTACATCATTCAAAATTTGTTTCAACAAAGTAAAGCCCATCGCACCATCAGTCTCAATGCTCATTACTTGGTCTTGTTTAAGAGCCCTAGAGATAAATCGCAAGTGCAAGTGTTAGCTAAACAGTTAGGAACGCCTTGGCTGACTCATGTGTACGACGATGCCACTCAAACCCCACATGCATATTTACTCGTGGATTTAAAACCCACCACTCCCGATTATTTGCGATTTCGTACCCATCTGTTTCACCACTGGTGCCAAGACGGAGGGCCTGTCGTGTACACGTCCCCGTCGTCGACTTAACCACAACCACAACGGAGTGGATATTCGCCTGAGACTCAATCGCAGCAGTGTCGCTTTCCATTTGATGGCTCATGCTAACGAGTACAAAACCATCATCTAAGAAGCCAGACTTTACGTGCGTCGCGTAGAAGTGTTACCTAAAGCGGGAAACGACATCAGTCAAACATTGAGCAGATCGACCGCCAAGTATCCGATACGACGTGTAGAAGTTAAAACATTCACCATTGCTGCTTGACTCCGATCCAAGATCGAAGATCATCTGTTCCAAGGACAGTTACCCAAACGTTTAATCGTTGGCGTCGTCAGTAATGCAGCTCTCAACGGAGCCCACGATCAAAATCCTTTCCAGTTTAAGCACTACAGAGTATAAAAGACCGAAGTCAGTCGCGATGGCAAGACCTTGTGTACCAGACTCTTCGAACCTAACCTTGCCCAGAAGAATTACTTGAGATCGTACTTGTCCGTTTACAAAGCTAACGGGCAGCTAGGAACCAACACCAGTCACGGCATTTCGTACGAAGATTATGAAGGAGGTTACACTTTGTGGTCTTTTGATTTCACTCCAGACCAAGGCAGCGATGAGGGACATTTCCACCCTATAAAATCTGGTCAACTGTGTGTGGAACTTCAGTTTGCAGAAGCTCTCACCGAGACGGTCAACGTCATCTTGTATGCCGAATTCGATAATACCATCGAAATCAACAGTTTGAGAGACGTCATTCTAGACTATTAGAAACAATGGAAGTCTCCTATCCCTCATTGAACGATAGAGAATCTTTGGACATGGAATGGGAGGATAGCGTGAAAACAGAACCCCAAGACCAAGACAAAGAGGAGGAGGTAGTGGTCACGTCCAGATGGTCAGAACAAGAACAACATTTAGTGTCCTGTTTTGCTAAAAACCTGGTGAATACAATTACAGAATTGAGTAAGAAATGTTGTTATGGTTGTCAAAATGATCATCCCAGTCAAATTCAACACGATAAATATATGATGATGAGTCAAGAGGAAAATTTGGATGAGTATCTGGACGACGCTTGGGGTCTCATCTCGGAAGAAGAAGTGTTGCATGAGTGGTATAAAGGCTTGCGTGATCATTCCTGTCCTCCATTGAGTACTCTAGAGATCTATCGCATCGAAGCTCTCTTAGTCCAGAGTGCGGAAACAAGGCGAAGAAACGGCTACTTGACAAAGCATTTCAAGCAAAAAGTCAGAATTGAATTGATGACTTATCATTACCTGTGAAGAATAAAAAAACAGCACAATAAAAAAATGGATACCTGGGAACTTTATTACCTTTTGAACAATAGTTCGTATACTGCTTCTTGGAATCCTGTCGTGTGCGCTAAAGATGAACTTCCTCATCGCAAACCTCAAGACCATCAAGCTTATGTCCTCAACACAGACGACAGTCATTTCCCAGGAACTCACTGGGTTGCCATCTACTTCCCTCAAGAGGATTGCGTGGAATATTTTGATTCGTATGGATTACCCCCTTTGGAAGACGATGTCATTGACTTTATGAGAAGAAATGCCCAGACGACACGATTCAATAATGTGAAATTACAAGGCACAGATTCCATGGTGTGTGGACAATATTGTGTGCATTTTTCTTCATCAATGCAGTCTTGGATATCCTTTAGAACATTTAGTGACTTATTTTGATCGTCACTCTTCTAGAAACGATGAGAAAATAGATCGATGGTTTTGTGACCATTATGGTTATCTTTTGTCTTCAGCTAGGAAACGTAGTGTATATCAATGGCCTCATGACTTCCATCAATGAAAATCTCACATCATTTCACAACGTTGTCAACCTTGTCAAAAATAATTTGTTTGATGTTATTGTTACTTGTTAGTGGTTAGTTGTTGGTTGAAAAAAATGTTGTGTTTTGAAAAAAAATGTGTCTGTTGTTTGTTTTCAAAAAATTGTATCATTACAAATGCTCTTTGACTTCTCTCTATCCCTCACCATGACATGAGCTATCATAGCGTTCCGACACTAAAACTGAGTAGGATTTAATGCATTCGCGTTTGTTTGTGTGGATAGTATATAGGTGTATGTTTTATGCATTCTCATTTGGTGAGGATAGTAAATAGGTGTGTGTTTTATGCATTCTCATTCGTTGGTGTGGATAGTAAATAGGTGTGTGTTTTATGCTTTCTCATTCGTTGGTGATAAATAGGTGTTGTTTTATGCTTTCTCATTCGTTGGTGTGGATAGTAAATAGGTGTATGTTTTATGCGTTCTCATTCGTTGGTGTGGATAGTATATGTGTGTGTATTTTATGCGTTCTCGTCCGTTTGTTTGGATAGTAAGTATGGTGTGTTTATACGTATGGATAGAATATGGGTGTGTTTTTTCTTCTCTTCCCGTTTGTGTGGATAGTAGATATGGGTGTGTTTTTTCTTCTCTTCCCGTTTGTGTGGATAGTAGATATGGGTGTGTTTTTTCTTCTCTTCCCGTTTGTGTGGATAGTAGATATGGGTGTGTTTTTTCTTCTCTTCCCGTTTGTGTGGATAGTTGATATGGGTGTGTTTTTTCTTCTCTTCCCGTTTGTGTGGATAGTAGATATGGGTGTGTTTTTTCTTCTCTTCCCGTTTGTGTGGATAGTAGATATGGGTCTGTTTTTTTCTTCTCTTCCCGTTTGTGTGGATAGTAGATATGGGTGTGTTTTTTCTTCTCTTCCCGTTTGTGTGGATAGTAGATATGGGTGTGTTTTCTTCTCTTCCCGTTTGTGTGGATAGTAGATATGGGTGTGTTTTTTCTTCTCTTCCCGTTTGTGTGGATAGTAGATATGGGTGTGTTTTTTCTTCTCTTCCCGTTTGTGTGGATAGTAGATATGGGTGTGGTTTTTCTTCTCTTCCCGTTTGTGTGGATAGTAGATATGGGTGTGTGTGTTTAATGCATTCTCGTTCGTTGGTGTAGATAGTAAATATGTGTGTGTTTTATGCTTTCTCATTCGTTGGCGTGGATAGTAAATAATATGTGAAGTGAGTGTAAGGGATGTTTTCGTTCACGTCCGTGCTTAAAGTATATAAATGCATAGCGTTCGTCATTCGCACCACATGGCCCAGCTCGGGGCCAAGAGCCCAGCCCGGGGCCAAAGGCCCAGCCCGGGGCTATAACCAGTCGCAAAAGCGCTTAAGTGCACAAGCGACTATAATCCTTCAGTCAGTCATTCGCACCATTCAACGCTGAATATAAAAAAATGGCCAGCAACATGGAGAGAATGATAAGATTGCAGGAGGTGGTAGACACACTAGGCATGGTGGAGGAGATGCTACTTAGAATGCAGCTTGGGGCTTATAGCCCGCACAGATTGGCTATGGAAATCAACAATTTAAAGAGAGGAAAGGAGATATTAATTGAGATGATTAGAATTGAAAAGGACGAAAAGGAAGATTTAGAAGACAAAAGGAGGATGAGGGAGTGGAACGAAAAAATAGAAAAGGAAGAAGAAAATGAAAAAGGAAGAAACAGGAAAAGGAGGAGGAGAAGGAAAAACAGGAGGAGGAAAAGAATGAGAAGAAGAAAACAAAGTGTAGGACAGAAAATAAGAAGTTGGTGGATGAATATAAGAACTTAGAAGAAGACAAAGAAGAAAACCAAAGGCCCTTTTCAGGGCCACTCCACTGTCTCGAAAAGATATTTATTCTTTCTTGCCTAAAATTTTTTTTATTCGATTGTATAATTTATATTTAACTCCCCAAAACATTATTCTCTTACCTAAAAAAAATTTGTTAGTCGATTTTATAATTTGTGTATGATAGATTGATGTTCATCAATCTATGGAAAAAAAACGAATATATAAAACATACTGTACTATACTATTCACTGACACGAACGCAAATGATTCAAACTTTATATAGAAATGACACAGGTGGCATGACGTCACGGTACTTGTTGTACACAAACACGGACGCGAATGATTCGTGTTTGTATATAGAAATGACACAGGTGGCATGACGTCACGGTACTTGCTATACACAAACACGAACGCTAATGATTCGTGTTTGTATATAGAAATGACACAGGTGGCATGACGTCACGGTCCTTGCTACATTGTTGCAACTGTCCAGTACCGTGACGTCACCCTACCTGTTCCATTCCTCTTGTCGCTATACAAAATTCCCATTGAGGCTATACTACCCCAGGGTGTGCTAGTCGCTATACAAAATTCCCATTGACGCTATACAGTCCCAGGGTGTGCTTTTGAGGCTATAAATCGTGTCCGTAAACGTGCCGGGGGGGGGGGTTCTGTAATGTTAATTCCCATTGACGCTATATCGTCCCAGGGTGTGCTTTTGACGCTATAAATCTTGACGCTATACAGTCCCACCCATGTTAAAATTCCCATGTTAAATTCCCATTGTTGCCAGGGTACAACCCCCCTAGTTTAACATAGAAGTCCCATTGACACTATTCTATCCCACTACACTACTGCTCATGCTGATTTAAAAATTCTGACTCTGAGATTGACACTGATGTTCCAGTTTTATACATCAGGAGTAATTGGTAAATTTCGTCACTTGTGATCCCTTGGTTGATTAATACATGATTAAACCAGAAATTCTTAGTTCAGGTCCAGTTAGTACATTGGCCAGGATTAGACTTGCTTTAACACAAGTGCTAAAAGGAGGTTCCTTATAATTTCAAGACCCAAATCAGATTTGTTATAACGTCAAGGCTTAAATGTGGCTAGTTATAACGCCGTGGCATAAATGAAACTTTGTTGTAACTTCAGGGGCCGAATGCATGCGTTATACTAATTGACTTAATCTTCAATTCGTCATCTTTGGGTGCTCTGAAAGTATCTTATACGACATGAATGTTAATGAAGTAAAAAACATTAGAAAGTTGTGGTAGTTCAAGTACTCAAGTACGTATCGTTTAAATGTTTACTTTATTCTGCTCTAATTGTGACATTGAATTACATCCCCTTCGTATATTCTCTAGAAGGAGATGAAAAGCAAAGGAAGTTATTATAAGTGCAAGCTTGGATGAAGAGACTTTCTACGGCTACAGGAAATAAATGACAATAACTCATAGAATAAAATAAATGAAAATCAAAAAAAAGTTTAGATATTTATTATAATAATGATTACAAATTTAAAAATGGAGCGGCCTATGCTTTGATTACAGCTTGGTATAGTTTTTGTATTATAAACTTTTTGGGGTATTTTGATATGTTCGCCGGTTAGCTCACGATATCTTTCTCCGTTCCGGCTTGCTTGTTGTCCAATTGATCCTTTCTTTTTTCTGAAAGAAAAATGATAAAGAAGATTTCAGATAGATTTAACATTTTATAAAATATCAAAGAAAATCGCTATTCAGTTATAATTTGTACAATTTTCATTGCAGCGCGATCGTTTTCAGTCTGTCAGGTCTTAATCTGTTATGAATGTGCTGAACTGCGGTAAACCCTATGCATACATATAACTATGTGATTAATATTTACCATAGAATATTAGAACCAACGGTAATTGCTAAAGAAACGTCTTGCTAATGTAACAGAAATTGTCATGGATTGATATAATGAAATCAGTATAAAATAGTATTGTTTTAAAGTCTCCGTAATTTCATTTGCAGTAATCGTGATTTTCAACTACTATCCGTTATATAACACACACACACACACACACACACACACACACACACACATATATATATATATATATATATATATATATATATATATATATATATATATATATATATATATATGGCATATGCTTAAACTCAACTACGATATTTATGATTTTCATCGATATGCAGACTATCTAATGAAATGGTTATGCTACCGCTAATAATAATACGAGCAATTTATGAGCAAATATCAAGCATATGTAATTCCATAAATGGTCACAAGTAACTAATTGTTTTATGAGATACCAAACCAGTCGATGTGTATTCTTATCTTTAGAGATTGGGGATAGCTGACTGGCTGAAACAAATTACCGTAATATTTCGCAAAAAGCTTTTTATCTGGGTAAATTGCACTCTACAACAGGCTTGAACCTAAAACCCTTTAAACTTTATGATTGTCGAAGCACACAAACTACTGGATGTTAACCTTGAGATCTCATGGGACTTCAATTTTATAATGCACAAGTATAAGATACGTTTTCTCAACAGCGAGGCACGCAGCACATGATTTTCATTGATTTAAAAGTTTCCACATTGATAGATCGTTCATATGACGTAAGTTTGGTTTGTAGACCTTACCACGATAGTTAAGTAATATGTTCATGGCAATTAATTTATAACTTGTAAAAATACACACACACACACACACACACACACACACACACACACACACACACACAACATATCGTTCATATATTTTCTCAAATATTTCACTGATTTTAATACGGGTGGATCTCTGTTCACCCCGGGTGCTGTGACACAAATGGTCGAGGATACATCTTCCTCTAACAGTTCACAAAATATTTAACGTGAGGTTTCATTAGTGCTGAAAGTAACCGCCTGGTCTTTTGGAGGCGATGACAAAAGAAGTTTGTTGGAAACCGCTCTAAATGCATTCCAGTCATATACAAATTTGCCAGACACGACCTTTTAATGGCAGAAAGGCAGATTCTACCGACTTTAGGCAACCACATTCAATGGCATTCAGTAATTATTTGAGAAACGCAATTTTGAATATTTTATATCGCCTAAGAGCCTATATTGTAATCCCGGATTACCAGCATATCTCAAGGTTCTGCTGCAATATGCGTCATTTAGGTTAAGATATACACGACAAAATACATAAGATAATAAATATACTTCATTTCGTATAACCCAAGACGTTTCAGAGAGAAACTTTCATTATTTTGTAGAAAATGTTATCAGTTTACTATTATAGCGTTTACACAAACTGAAATGAATTCTTCGACACCTACAAAATTGTAATTGCGAGACAACTATAGTTTTATTCCCGGAGTTTCCAAGGGAAAGTTATGTGGATTATCTACAATTACAATGCAAGTAAAATTATATTTCAGGTCATAGACAATTAATTATTTTATAAGCTACGAAACCAGCTTATGTGTTGTGGTGTATTAAATGCCGCATTTCAAAGAATGAACATCGCTGACTGGCTGAAAATAAACACCGTGCAAAAATAAGGTGATATTTCAGTCGCAGCCTGTAAACAATAATAAGCTTGTGCAATAAACCATTTAAATTTTATCACCGTCGAAGCACATTTACTTCTGGATGTCAACGGCGAGATCTCACCGGGGTGAATTGTTATAGTGGCACCAACGAGAGCCTCTTTTTATGCAAAAACGAAATTATTCATAACATGTAGGCATAGCATTTAACGCAAATGAAGACATTGGCAGGTACTTATTCGAACAGAAGCGATCTGAAGCACTTTTCACAGATTATCAAATCACATCGATAAACAGTGAGTCACAACTATTCCGAACAGTATGCACAATTTTGAATCGGTTTATGTTCAATTCTTTATGTCGATAAAGGAACGAAATAAATAGTGACCATCTTTAACAGCTTCTAGTCTCTTTTTTAGGTCATTAACAATGACGCTGTGAAGGATATGGTCATAGGTGTTCTTGGCGTTGTCGAGCAGACTATGTGCCTCTTCTTTCAGATTAAGGAGAATGGAGAGCAGGCTGCTCCTGGACATACCTTTAAAATATACAAGAGGAAACAATTAGTTGCTCATTGCGTGTGTGCTTGCGTGCTCGCGCGCGGGCGTGTGTGTGTGTGTGTGTGTGTGTGTGTGTGTGTGTGTGTGTGTGTGTGTGTTAACACCTTCACTACACTTCAGTTATGGTATATACTGCATTTGTATTGCAGTGGTTGTAATACCCGTCTGCACACTAAACAGCCGCAAGATTGGGTTACAACTTTTTGTTGCTGAAATGTCTCGTGCTGATTAAATCACCGTGTAAGCAACGATTAACACTGATATGTAGTGTTACCTAGAATGAACTACTAAACACTTTTCAATATGTATAGATTTTATTTTCTCTCTATCTCTCTCCCTCTCTCTCTCTCTCTCTCTGGGCAAACACGTACAGTCAAACTTATCTTGACGGTCTCCTTTACTCAGAGGTCACTTATTCACAACGACCATTCTGGTTTATGCCCCTGCCCCTGCCCCCCCCCCCGAGAAATTTGCTATATCCATGTCCTGTATGTTTCGATCAACTGCCTTCAGCGGTCAGATGTCAGGTGTTTCCTAACCATAACAATATTTTATCTCTTCCTTTAGAGGTCACCAGCGCCTATCTAAAGTGACAACTCAGTCTATGCAAAGTAAAGTTTTGCTTCATGAGGAAGGCGTGGTTTAGATAAGGAAACATCATGTGAATCGATATGCATGCATCTTATCCTGCTTGCATTCCTTACTCAGTCACGTTGGTAGTGCAACTCAAAGGAGTCAATATGTGAAATTCGAACGAGAGGCAGTATTTATCATTAAGGAAAAGGATCAAAGCAGTTCGTTTGCTGGATGGTGGGAAACGTAGTTGTGTTAACGAAGCAGAAATGGAACTCACCTTATGTACAAGAATAATTAATATAGCTTGATATCTTCATGTATTTGCATGGGAATTCAAACTGTCTTGGAAGAAACAAATTTCTCTTTGAGAAGTGATACGCTTTACATCCTTATTCATTAGGGTCAGAGGTCATTTAATATTTATATCTTGTCTGTAAAAGAAGGCAATGTGTTAATTGGTTGGTCACAAAAAATATAGCCATTTACGTCTTCTTTTTGATTTCCTATTCATCACAGGCTTCGCAAATAAACCGACTGTCTTTAGATCTCAGCGAGTTCAGCAACTGGATAAATCAGATACTATTTTTGAAGCATAATATTTGTAAGCTGGTCGAAGAAAGGTTCAGTCCTCTGTAAGCTGTCCTTAGTGACAATATTGTTTTGTCATAGTGCACGAAGCAGACTAATGTCGGTGATTTTTTTTTTAAAGTCGGTGATGAGGTAATTTATAGAGTTAATTAAAGCTAGCAGAATACAATAATCTTATGTGGAACATAAATTTGGGAGAGAAACTGATATAAACGTAGTTTATGATTTTGGTGAATAGTGCACATAAAACAAGGTTGATAACGTAATATTAATAATAATAACAAAAAATAATACCGATAATAATATTCAATGCAGGGAAATTGAAAAAATACAACACAATTTTAAAAGGTGAACATGAGTATAAAGCGCACCTGTGTACAAAAGCCAGTTTTGCCTTTTTTTGTGGACAGGCGCTTTTGACAGGTTTGACTATATATTCATGTTTAAACATATTATTTAAAAAGGTGTGGAAATCCAAGGCTGGAATATGTGTTCCATCAAAATTACATTTTAACGAAATTGCTCACAAATATTACTTTCGTTCATATTTCATTCACTCTGTGCAAATTGTCCCATGCTACCGAGCAACGAAATCTTCCAGCGATTGAGTAATTGGTATTTACTATACATGTCATTTCTTAAGTGGAATGGATGTGATGTAAGGGCACGTCAGAAAAACAACACTGTCTATAATGCTGATTAAATATCATATTCTAAATGAAAGATCACGGGTAGGCCATTGTCTTTCTCGTGTGACATCTGGTATTGATACAAAAATGGTTGAATAATTTATTTATATTAAATAGAAACTAATTTTCATATAGCAATACCAAGGTAATATAAAGATGTTTTTGACAAAGCGACTTTCTGCCCAGGTTTCTGCTCTTTGCTGTTACCTGTCTGTATTCCGTGTTAAAATTACTAGACCAAGGAAACTTCAGACATTATGTGGCCACTCAGTTACGGTGCTTACAAAGAATTCCATTTGCAACCCATAGTTCTGTGCTATTGTTTGTGACCAAAACTTTGCAGCACTGTCATATCATCAAAGCGGTGTGTGTGCATGTGTGTGTATGTGTGTGACTTCGACCCTTTACGTAGCCTTAACAATTTTTCAGTCATATCACTACAATGTCTGAACTTTGGCATCATGCCGCAGACATGTAGCATCATGTTCCACCTAGTCACATTAGCCTGAAACCAGGCCGACAAGTCCTAACACTATCCTCTTAATGCTAAGAGCCTAGCGGGGCAGCTGTTTGTTCCATTTTTATACGTCTTTGGTATGATTCGGCGGTCGGGGTTCGAGACGGACCCTTTAACCACTTAGGCAACCGGAGGTAACATATAGCGTATGACAAGTGTACCATTCTGGATGCCAATTTATAGCTCAATTTTGCGCTGTTTTTCTTTTTTAAAGAACAGCATTAAAGAAAAGGAAAGAAAATTACACAAGTAAATGCATTTACTTACTCCAGTAGCTTGCAGGATGAGGTTGAAAACTTGAGTCTAAAATATAGTTAAAGAAAAATAATTCACCCTAAATCAGTTATTATTGATTAAAGCATGACTTTATCGAGGCATTCCTAAGACATGAATTTTGATGGAAAAGGAAATAAGTATTCCAATTGCATAGACTCTATCATCCTCTTACGCTTCCTTTATCTCCTCTGACTGAACATCTCACATTATAAGAATAATAAGAATACGCGTTACAAACAATGATGGATGGCATTAAGTTTTCTAATTTGCAAAATCATTTGTAAATGAATAGCCTCGAAAAGTTGATTCTTGATGTTCTGATACATGTGACAAACTTTTCTCATTCAGTCGCTTTTTTAAAAGAAAACTTCCACAGTGACGCATTATATTCTGAAGATATAAAAACCCAGTTTTGATAACAACCACTTACGTTTTGACCTTTCCGATAGTTCTGGCATGATATTTATCCATTCTTTTAATTCCAGGACATGCTACAGACGTATGATTAATACATGTTTTGCTCTCCCATTTGATATACACTCGAATGGTGAATATAACATTCTTCAATAATATCTGGTTATTTTTGCCTTACTTAATTGTTAATAATTCATTTCTAATATCTATTAATTACTGCCGTCTTAATGTGGTAGTGATTTCCTGGAAACATGTGTCCATGTTGGTTGTATAGCAGGCCAAAAATCATCCTTTTCCACCGATGAACCTGGCAGATATATTACTTCAACCAAAGACAAGTGAACATCTAAACCAGACGTTTTAGAAGAGATGCAGGAAAAATGATCGTAAAGTTTTTTAAAATATACTATCTCGACAAAAAATGAATGATCATTTATTTTCTTTCACGTGAAGAGTTGTTTCCATCCAGGTTTGAGAATGCTGACAGAAAAGGAGAAAGGTCTGAAACAATGTATGTACTTTACAACAAGACTAAGGTGAAATAGTATCACTTATATTCATTTTTAAAACATACAAGACAAGACTGATGAACATAAATCTAAGAAGTATTTCAGTACCCACATAAAGAGGGGGCGTGGTGTTCATCACCTCACAGTAGCATTCCTGACACCTCTCCAATCGGTCCTGAAGAGTTTGTACATATGTAATAATATAAACATATGCATTAAGATATTACTCTTTCACATACATACATACATATATACATACAAAAGATACATACATACATACATACATACATACATACATACATACATACATACACACACACACACATACATACATACATACATAATACATACATACATACATACATACATACATACATATATACATACAAAAGATACATACATACATACATACATACATGCATACATACATACATACATATGTACATACAAAAGATACATACATACATTCATACATACATACATACATACATGCATGCATGCATGCATGCATGCATGCATGCATACATACATACATACATGCATGCATACATACATACATACATACACACATACACACATACATGCATACATACATACATACATACATACATACATACATACACACATACATGCATACATACATACATACATACATACATACATACATACATACATACATGCATGCATACATACATACATACATACCTACACACATACATGCATACATACATACGTACGTCTTGTGGAAGGAAATGGCAGTCTATTATCTACATATTTTTGATAAAATAGTAGCACCCACCACCATATCAATCACGTTTATACTTGTTTCATTCGTCCATTGTAGTCACATAACGTCGGTGAAAAGTTCACTCAACATTATATTAAGTTATCCCCCAGCACGACCTATCATAATATCCATTGTATATGACAAGCCTCAAACCAGTAATATCCACGATGCAAGAGTTAAAATAAAAGCAACATAAAAAACAACCAAACAATCCCCCAAACTATAACGACAGTCAATTGACGAAATAGGAAATGAAATGCTACCCTGAAAACAGAAAAACACGGATACAAAGAGAAACCAATGATTACAAGGAACATGGTTAAATATGCTCATACGCAGATCAGGTATTTACGTGTTATACTTAGTAAACAAACATAAATTGGGAATTAAAACGCCGAACTCAAAATTAAAGACGAAACAAACAGGAGATGCTGACATTGGTTTAATTATTTCTTTATAAAACAAGAACGTGAGGCTTTAAAATCTACAATAAAATAAGTTTGACGGTGACGGTATTACACACACACACACACACACACACACACACACATTCGTCATATACGGAACTGCTTGGGTTTGAAATTTTATTAGTGCATGTCAACATTTTCGATCTAATTTGTAACGAGTTATCGTACTTTACATCGGGGAGAGTACTGTCACTATTTTATTGACATTTAACTTCTTTAACCTAGTCTTTATTATTCATAATTATTATAGAGTTTGATTTTTCAGCCTTTGTAATCAACTGTTCATATATTTGGTGACATTAAGTAATGACTCCATTTCTTCGTTAGAAATAGTACTGATTCTCCCATCTGTATGGCCTGTGTGAGTAAGCATTTTTCTTGTGCTTTGGGAAATCCAGCTTTTTCCGCTGCAAACAGGGAGATATCAATGGGCTGCACTTTTATTGTGGAAGGATATTTTTCTCGAAAATGAGGCTAGCAGCATATCATTTTCATCGTTTTCAAAGTTTCGTCTTCGACAGATCGATCGTTCAGAGGTTGTAAGAGTTTTTGACCGATATTGTTCATTTTAATAGGTTTCCAAATTGCAATAAATTCCTCTATAAATTCAGAATGGTAATTGGTTGTACAACTATGATTTTGAGATGGTTTTCAAGAAAAACTATTGTTGATTACAAATAATTATTATGCATATAAAGTTTGATTTTAGGTCACAGGGGAACAATCATTTTGTTAGCTGTGAAGTAATGTTTCGTGTGACGATATATTAAAAGAATGACGATCGCTGGTTGTTGCTGTTGTTTTGTCTTTTGGATTGGTAATGTAGCTTTAAAAACAATTTCAGTCATATCACTACGATGTCTGCAGTGTGACAGTTTATAGTGATATACTGCACTGGGGCATCATGCAGCAGACATGCGGCATCATGTCCCACCCAGTCACATTATCTTGACACCAGCCGACCAGTCCTAACACACACCACTTATCGATGAGCTCCAAGCGAGGCAGCTTCTAGTACCATTTTATGAGTCACTGGAATGACTCGGCCATGGTTCGACACCGCGACCTTCTACATCCGAGCTGGACGCTCTAACCAATAGGCCACCGGAGCCGTCTACGATCGCTGGTTGGCTAAAAATAATCACCAGAAAAAGTAGCAGAAGGTTTGGGAGGAAGCTGATGTATAGATTCATTGTCCAAAGTAGAAACGTTCAATCAACCTTAGCCAATTTCACTGCTGAATGCAAACATGGAGACTTCACCGATCCGGAGTTTGATAGTGAAAACATACCTGGGAAATTTTCTTAAAAACGAGGCAAGTAGAATATCATTGTCATTACTGTAAACGTTTGCTCTTGAACAGATCGTTCATAGGAAGCAGGTGTACAATGCCCATGCTACCAGAACGTATAGTAATTTACCACACATTAACATAACGGTCTATGGAAATTTAATTAGTTGTTTGTGGCCTGTACCAACAGATGCACCCAGTTTAAAGGAGCCTGTGTAAACTAGACACAACAAATTTCTCTCCCGTTTTATCAGTACGTTACGTTGAATTTTTTGTGAATTTAGGAGAATCTTGTTTGATGTGTACACCTTAGACGTTTTTAACCTTTTTCAGTCATCCTTAATACTAAAACAGGTGTCATTAATTAGTGAATGTTTCTGCATTCATCATTTATATACCCTGTATCAGAAGGTCTTTAATAATTAAACATTATAAAGAATTTGTAGAATTGTAATAACGGAATTGACCTATATTATATATATACATCTATCTTAATTATAAATATACAATTGTATGTACAGCTGTTTTTCTTCCTATTGCAATTTCAATTCAGTTCTTGTTACATATTCATGTTTCTTTCTGATCCAGTTATGCATATATGATTTTTATGATAATGTATACCATTTAAGAATCGTACAGTAAATGCGAATATAGTAGCCCAGTCTATTGGTGTTTATGTGTTTTCTTATTTCGATTTGAAGTTTTCATTATGTTAGTCATAGTCGCAGTGAACTCAACTAATTGAAACAGAATATTTTATCTTTTGTCCTACAATATAATTGCACATAATATGTAACAGTATGTTTTCCACATTGGAACCATACAAAAACAAGGGGTGACCTACTAAACGGTTGCTAAATTAATGCTTATGTGAATCAACACAGTGAGTCCTAATAAGGGTAAATATATTAGAGAACTTATGGTCATCAGTTAAATAAATTGGAGGCACACGTTCGGTCGCAAAAGCGGGATGGCTTTTGGACGTAGAATAATACATCACTCATCTTACATAGGTAGGGTAATCCCTATATAGATCTAAACTTTAAGTAAATATTGTTTCGTTGTTTCTAAGTCTCTGATTCATTCGCACTATTAATTCGGCAGTGGGTGATCATTCCTAAATGTTGGTCTAGGTGCATAAAAAAACAACATAAATAAGATTACCTTTAGTGTTTGTTTTTACACGCTTAAACCATTGACCTAACCTTTCATGATAACAAAATGTCTTGTAACAGCACTTCTGGTTAGTCAATTAGTCCAAGCAAATTTATGTCCTCTCTCCTGAATCGTCTTAAAATCTCACATCTCCACATATTCTAGTCAAAGTCTGTGTATGGAAGTAATATTTATCCGAATATATATAT